>APFE031349222.1:0-20603 GCA_000404065.3 Pinus taeda
CTATGGGGCACAGTAATAACAATATGGGGACAATAGGGGTACAACAATATTAATAAGGGATACAACTACAATAGTAATGGGGTAATCACTAGTATTATAGGGACCTAACACAATCCTACTTTCCTAAGCATGTAAATTCAAAACATCAAAAATTCTACTACTGTGCATGCAACTGACTAAAATAAATCTTTTTGTCTTTTTGCCCTTTTTTTTGGAAAAGTGTGATAGCTAATCTCTTTTTGTGATGTGGAAAGTGGCTTAGGGATGCTGGTGAATGGTTAGAAGGTTGGGGAGACTAGTAGATGACCTTTTCTAGCTTCCTAGAGGCTTTTCACTCAATTCGGCCTCAAAACAGGCCACTACAGGAAAACCTACAAGATGTCCTAAAAACCTACAGGATTCCCTGTATTTCTACAGGATATAGCCAAGAGAAAAAGGATGGGTGTTGAAGGTGATGGAAGGCTTAGGGAAGGTGGTTGGTGGATTGAATGAGGAAAGTAAGTACCTAGGATCACTCTAGAACTCAAAACCAAAGTTGGAACATGGTTGGATTTGCTCAACAAGCTTGGAGAAGTTTCCTTGTAAAATGATGAAATTGGTGAGGGTCTTAGTGAAAGCAAGGAATGATCCTGGATGGATGAAGTTGGAAGGAGGTTGTTGACTATGAGATCTCTCTGTACTTCTGAAACACCTTCACTACATCAAATATTAATATATACCCAAAAATCATGTAAACAAGAAGAATTTCAATGATCTTGGAAAACAGAGTTTAATGAGCTAGTTGTCTACTTCATGCATGAAGAAAACTTGCAGAATAAGATGGAATCATTGATGAGATATAATGTAAGACTAAATATGGAAGAAATAATAACTAAATCCTACTCTTGCAAACTAATCAAATGTTGGCCTAAGTACAAGAAACCCTAAATTCTATGAGAAAGTAGAATTTTGTCTTTTTGAGGCTGCATGGGAGTTATTTCCTCAAATCAAGATTCTTGAAGGAAGAAGTGAGGGCAAAACACCTATTGTCATCATTTTGATGTTCCTTTATCTCTTCTAAACTATTGCTGAGGTAAAGCACAAATGGAAGCAAACTAATAAGCAACTAATCAACTCTACACTACTTGCAATGAAATAATCCTAAAGACAATTCAACCATTGAGCTATGAAATCAATCTAAGTATACAAATACAAGAAGAGGATCCTTTGCTACTAGAGTTGGGCCCTAACCCAAGAGCTTCAGCCCTCTGAGTTAACTTAGTGCTAGATCAAGAAAATTCTCATTCTCATTATCAAAATAGGAAATTACATAGCAATTTCTTCCACAAGTCTTGAACTCGAAAATGACTATTGTTTTTACAGCAAAAATTCGAATCCTGATGAGGCTATAGGAATCTTTATTTATAAAAGTGAAGTCTCCAATGACTTCCTTAAATCTAGGGAGGCTCGGCTCCCAAACTTGAGATAAACTAATTCTTTAATTTTCACTTTCTCATCTACCTTTTGATCTCCATGACTTGGTTGCTTGTACTCCGAGCTAGTGTGATTGAGGGAGGAGTAAATGAGGAGGATTTACCTCCTACAATATCTTTTCCTTGTCTCATTCAAGTTTCAGCCCTTAATCTAGCCAAAATTCCCCGATTTTCTCTCACAAACCTGCATTCAATGCACATTAGTCCACTAGGCATAATATCTCACTTTGAATCATCTCATTAAACAAAATATAATCAAAATCTGTAATAAATTGTGAGAAGAGTTTATTTGACTAAGCTAGGAGGTGAATTAAGGTCCATATAGTTACCCAATGATGAGACTCATCACATGTACAACTTAAAACATCCACGAACATGGGATCAGAGCCTCCCCTACGTGTATCATAGCTATAACATGTGATGTGTTGCACATAGTGGAGGATCTCACCCCATGTTCGTGAATGCTTGGTGTTTTACATGCAAAGTGTTTACACGATCATCATGTTGACGACCTTTTTGTTGTCATTAGTTTGGGGATGGAATGAGACTTTAACAATTAATCTAGATCGTAGGAGGAATGAGACTTAAATATTGACACAAGAATAAAAAATTAAAACTTCTCAACAACCACCCATCCCAGTACTATTTTCACCCAAGCACGCTCAGCTACAGAGTTCTCATGAGATTAAATGTGTTTAATGTCATTGTGATCAAAGTTCTTTAACAAAGGAAACTTCACGAATGGCAAATGAATATGTCATAATTCTTAAGATAAATATGGCAGAACAATAGTATAATAAAAACTCAGAATATGGCATGATGCATAAAAGAGATATTGTATAAAAACATTATAATAAGAACTCAATGTGTAAGATAAATATTGCAAAAAAATAACACAAGAGGAACTCAAATATTTATTGAAATGGATAATATACCATGAAACTACATTATGAGAAAAGGATCATTTACAACACAGTGAAGTTTTGTATTTATACTTTTTACAGGTATCTTTCACTGAGAGTCATGCTTCATGTTAAATTTCAAATACCACTGGTAAATACATGTTGGGTGTGGAGTCTAATTATCTTACTGATTCAAAGGTCTTGTTTCAGTCAGGTGTATACCCAGGAAGACTGTACACCCCTCCACAGAAGGGGGTGCATGGGGAGGCTTTGTCCCCCCTGCAAGGGTCCAGGGGGAATTTTCCCTCCTACAAGGGTCCGAGGGGGCCTATCCCCCTCTGGATGGGGTTTTGGACGCTAGTAGACCCCTGGTAGCACCCCAGAAGCTAAAAATAAATAAACTAGCATTTGCATCAGATGTTGCAAAGGAAACGCCGTAAGGCATAAAGTGTGGAAATCCATTGTCCATGTAGTGTGTGCATTATTCAACAAAGTGGATCTCTCTAAATTTGTTGCAAACATTTATGTTGTTGCATTGTTAATTTATTTAGAATCTACTACTACCTCCTCTTCTTGGAATATTAAATTTCTTATTACAATCCCTTTCATTATTGGCATCACAATTTTTTCCACTTTTGTGGCTTTACCTTCAACCTAAAGAAACATGAATTTGAGTCACTCAATTAAAAAGAAATAACTAAATTACTATTTATCGGGTTTTGCATAAAAACAATTAATAACTCATATTTACAACCCTTTAAATATTTACAACCATTTTAATCTTTTATTTATAACTAATATTTATAACCCTTTAAAATGCAGCTAACTATCTATATTTTTATTAATAATAAAAGGATTCTTCTTTATAAAACTAACACTCACATGCTACCCCTATATATTTATCTTATATTTAATATTCAGTGTCCATCAATTGAATGACAAGTTGAAAGCTCAACTTAATTGCACCTTTCTGAACTCCTTTGTGGGAATTCATGTCCCATTAATTTAATGGCAAATTGAAGTTTCAAATATAGTACACATTTTATACGAGATTCAGAGAGTTCATGAACAAACTTTCAAGGTTTTGATGGATCTGGAGTTCATGAACAAACTTTGAAGGTTTTGATGGATCTGGGTCGTTTGTATTTTCTCTGATGTTCTCAGTCGTTTGTATTTTCTCTGATTTTGACTATATTACAAAAGCCAAAATCTCTTGGGTTGTGGTGAAACCATGGCTAAACCATAATCCAAGAGGAACCATGAACAATCCAGAATTAGCGAGTATATTACGAAACCCAAAATGTTGTAACCTTGGCTAAACCATAAATCCAATTGGAACCATGAACAGTCAAGGATTATCGTCGCCAAAAACATAAAAAGGCACATTGTTTCTATTAGTATACGTCCAATAGAACTTGTTGTACCATATTGTGGATTCCTGTGGCCAACCAATGAGAACCAAATACTATGCTACCTTTGTGGGTGGAATCTAATTAGCTGTATCTAACCCTGACCAACGTGCTGTATGCCCCAATGAATATATAATAAACTATATAATCCAAGAATTATGTAACACAACATATACTGATAAGGAGGTCTCCTTCCACAGGCTCTAGCATTTACAACGTGGAGTTGCAACAGTAACTCGCTATTGAAAAATAACTATTTGGCAATGAGTTTATTTTGCAAAGAAAAACGTTGGACAATATTCCATATGGGCACAAACTGGAATTGCTAACTGTTTATGTTCTATAAAATACTGATAAAATGATAACCTTACAGAAAAAGCAAACATCACTTTATAGGGTGCGTTATTTGTATTTACACAATTGATTTTTTTATTCAATCAGCTATGCTATTCTTTGTGCTTTTGTTGAGTTCCTTTATCACCACCATCATTGGGAAATTCATTTCCCTCTTGAAGTATGAAACAAGTAGCAATTCCCAATTGATCTCACACTACCACCCCAAAGAAGCTAGCAATCCTGATATACAAATTGAACCAGCCATCCTATCAAGAAATCCATGTAGTTCTCAGTCTATAGCTTTGATAACCCAAAACTCAAATCTTTTATATCTAATATGCACAGAAATTTTCACATTAATATGTCTAGATCTCATTCTAAGATCTTTACAGATCTAATATAGAGGTAAACCAGATTTTTCATACTATGGCAAGCAATATTAGCAAGTCTTGGAGTCTCTCTTATGTAATGTCTCCTTATTTGATATTGTTGCTTTAGTATGGTTTGATACAGAAACTTAATATTAGATATTGGTCTCCTGATCTCTTGCAAGCATTCTGATTTGATGATTGTTATAGCTATGCATCCCATGAATACTATGGAGATTTTAACTGCAAACCTTCTGATTGAATATAGGGATATTATCATACAAATTTCTGCTCTTATGCAGAACTTGGTAGTATAAACCTTCTCATCTTTAGGAAGGCTTTTGTATGAAGAACTTGTCTACTCTCTAAACAATAATATACCATAGTGAAATGCTACAATTGTCTGATGAGTAAAGGCGTGAAGCCATAGACTGTTTCTTTGCACCTGATACACTGATTGTATATACTTATTGCTATACACAGAATATAGCAAGCTCCTACTGTTCATTCCATGCACAAATTATGACAATTTTCATGTATACCATAGAAACTATTATACAGATAAGTTGTAGAAAGAACAATCTATTTTGAGTTAGTATCTAGAAAATTTTGATGTATACCAATCTTAGTCCTTTTGAAAAGAATTTAAAATCTCTGTGATGAGCAGTTGCTTAGGTGGTCCAATGCATGTTCTAAATGTAGGGAAGTCTGAAATTCTGTTGACTGTCATTCAATGCGCTTAGGAAGTTCTGTTGTTGGAAAGTTTGATTGGGTTGAATTGAATTAAGCAAGGCTGAAACATTATTGTTGACGTTGTAGTTATAGTTGTTCTGCATGTTGTTGAATCTCTTTGCAGGGTTGGTTTCATCGTCCCCATATGCTAAGGAGAGGGTCCTCTTGGGAGAATTGAATTTGGTGTCATTCTCCACTGCTAATTCTTCTTGTTTTGGGACAACTTCATATCGGCAATCACTATAGTTGTCATTGTTATCGCTGAAATTGTTGTGAGAGAGGTTGGAGGACTGGACTTGAGGTAGTCCGTTGTTGTTTCCATTGTCATCCATGGCTTCATCGTTTAAAAAACCATCTATGAAAGGATTGTCACTCTCCAACAACCCACTGAAAGAGGCAATTTTGGGCAGTTGCAGTTTGTTTTGCTGATCAATATCAGGCAAAGAAGCCATCACTTCATCTGCACTTGGTGATTCATCTCATTCTACCCCTTGTACTCTCTGAGAATGACCATTTTTCTTGTAAATTCGGCATAGCACCCAATCATCAAGCTGGAGAACAGAAGTACCATCAAAATCAACAATACCAATTTTAGTTGAATGAATCAATTCCTATTCATAAAGAATCAAAACACAAGAACTCTTAAAGGAAAATCATTCATATTGATCAATATTCAAGAAGACATCACTTTGTAGGGTGTGTTATTTATATTTACACAATTGATTTTTTTATTCAATCAGCTATGACATTTTGTGTGCTTTTGCTGGGTTCCTTCATCACCACCATCATTGGGAAATTCATTTCCCTCTTGAAGTATGAAACGAGTAGCAATTCCCAATTGATCTCACACTACCACCACAAAGAAGTTAGCAATCCTGATATACAAATCGAACCAACCATCCTATCAAGCAATCCATGTAGTTCTCAATCTATAACTTTGATAACCCAAAACTCAAATCTTTTATATCTAATATGCACATAAATTTTCACATTAATATGTCCAAATCTCATTCTAAGATCTTTACAGATCTGATACAGAGGTAAACCAGATTTTTCATACTATGACAAGCAATATTAGCAAATCTTGGAGTCTCTCTTATGTAATGTCTCCTCCTTATTTGATATTTTTTATTTAGTATGGTTTGATACATAAACTTAATTGTAGATATGGGTCTCCTGATCTCTTCCAAACATTCTGATCTGATGATTGTTATAGCTATGCATCCCATGAATACTATGGAGATTTTAACTACAAACCTTTTGATTGAATATAGGAATATTATCATACAGGTTTTTGCTCTTATGCAGAAATTGGAAGTATAAGCCTTCTCTCGTGCTTGTGGATCTTCAATCGAAAGTATGTCGTCGCTTAAAGTTTGAAAATCGTCTTATACTAGATCTACACGATACCCCAAGATTTGATATAGACAGAACTTCAACATTGTCAAATGTTAGTCGGAAACTGGACCAAGATCTTGGAAATTCCATTTATAACAAATGCAATTGGTTAGCAGACTCAAGATATTTGCTATTAGAATGTGCTCAGAGCCAAAACTATTAAGCTATGCATGCGATGAATAAAATTGAATGAATACAAAAGAGTTATGAATAATCTTCTCTTGAATATCAAAACCAGTGACTTCTAAAACTCTGGTAGAAGATGCACCCAGATCTGAAAAAACATTTTCATGATATCAAAGCTTCTAATTCCAAGCCACGAAGGGAACATGCACCCAACAACCAACCTTCAAATAAAGGATCAGTTGTTTTGCAAAACTCGACCATGCCAAAAACTGAGTATATACCCTTTAGAAAACCAACAAAATCTCCCAAATTGTTCACAATTTTAAAGAAATTCTAGTGTCTCATCTAATTGAGGGCATTTTTCAAAAACCCCATTGTTTGGAATTTTGAAATTCCCCTTCAATTTCCTGGAAACTGCACCTAAGGTTCATTGTTGGAAAATGCCCACAAAATTTTGATGAGTGGTTTCCAAAAGCAATTTCTCGGTGGAGGGGGAGAGGAGGGATGGGTTCCATGGTATTGAAAACTGTCAAGGGGGCGCTACTATGAACCTGATGCTGCCACATCACCAATAGTTTTTTTCACTCCCTTTGTTAAACATCGAACACACATAGGGGGTTCACGATTTATAATAACTATCGATCTGCTATCGTCTTATACTAGATCTACACGATACCCCAAGATTTGATATAGACAAAACTTCAACATTCTCAAATGTTAGTCAGAAACTGGACCAAGATCTTGGAATCCCCTTTATAACAAATGCAATTGGTTAGGAGACTCAAGATATTTGCTATTAGGAGCCAAAATTATTAAGCTATGCATGCGATGAATAAAACTGAATGAATACAAAAGAGTTATGAATAATCTTCTCTTGAATATCAAAACGAGTGACTTCTAAAACTTTGGTAGAAGATGCACCCAAATCTGAAAAAGCATTTTCATGATATCAAGAAGCTTCTAATTCCAAGCCACAAAGGAAACATGCACCCAACAACCAACCTTCAAATAAAGGAAAAATAATAATTAAATATTATATTGTTTCCCTATTTCATTTTCGATGAAAAACCATTTTTATCTTTAGCATCATTTTTATTTTAAAAAGACAAGTGCATTGACAAAGTCACGCATAACAATCATCTTAAATGGAAAATATACTTTTCCACACAATAATAATATAATAAAAAAATAAAAAAATAAAAAATGCACCACTAAAACTGAATAAACTTTAAAAAGCACCACTAAAAATTACATATCAAATAACCATGGAAAGGGAAAAAATGGAACAGCAAAAGGTCATGTCCTCTATATTTGGGTACGCTGTTTTGAAATGTCTGTGGGAGTATTGGTTTGATACATAAGCATCTAGTGATACGACATGAAGGAATCATTATGTTTACACTTCAAACGTTTAAATATGATCTACATGCCATGTTGAGGCTGTACGATAACCATAGCGATGGGAGCATGCTTGTATGCAGGTGAAACACTGAATGAGAATCTCTGCAAAATTATAGGTAAAGCAGTCTTAGCCTCCAACATGGAAAAATTTTGGCCAATACATGTTCTTGGAACCATTGAAAATGGTAAAAAGGCATTTGGGTGAGTAGTTGCCTTTGAAGGACCATCTGCAAATCTTTCGGGCTTAAACATGTTTGCATTTGGCCCCAATACTTCTCACTGTGATGCACTCCCAAAATTGAGAAACTCAGGAGTGCACCTTTTGGAAGTGAAAACGGGCTGAGCTTCATCTCTTTGCATGGTTCTCTTATTATCGAATGCGCAGGTGGGTATAGTCGTAGAGATTCATTTAACACCATAGTCATTTGCCAGCCAGGAAAAAAAGAACAGACAACAGTCACTATGCTACCTTAAATGAGAAATAATCAACAAATCGAATGAGAAAAGTGATGGAATACATACTGATTTCATCCTGCCAAGCATCTCTGCATCTGGTATGCCCGTGCCACAAATACTGTTAACTTCTTTTCTTAATATTTCCCGCCAATCCAGGTTTATTGCAAGCAAGAATACTGTCTGGACACATGCTTCCGTGTTCCAATTCACTATTGCCAACATGCCGTAGCGTTGTCATTGAATAAAATTTGTGTGAACATGCAATACCAACAAAAACAAAAACTAATAACAGGCAATGAATTTCTTGAGATCTAATGTATATTTTCAAGAAAATAATTTATAAACCATATACATCTTATAATGGATTGGAAAATTGAATAATTTTGCATTTGTAATGATATTTCTGGGGCCTTGAAAACTTGTAGTCCATACTAAACTAGAACATATGAATTACAAATCACTGCTCAATTAACAAGGTAAAATGTTTATGAGACAACTTACGCAAAAATAGGTAAAAGCATTGAAACATGAAGACAGACAGAAGTTAAAAGTTAAAACAGACTAAACGTTATTTTCAAACATGAGGATCTCAGTGATGATCAAGCCACAAAATGAAAAAAAATTGCATATAGCTCACTATGATATAAGGTTCTAACTTCTATGATAGTTGAAAGAATACAAGGGCAGATTCTCTAAACACATATCTAAATATAGCATGTTGAATATGGCAGGTACGACAGTAATTCTAACATACTAATCATCAAGTTCATAGATTGCATCAAGGTGCTTAAATAAACAAGAGAATTTTATTTTTTTACTGCATTTGTATTATTCATATATTGTCTGGACACATGCTTCCTTGCTCTAAATCACTATTGCTAGCATGTCCTAGCTTGTCATTGAATAAAATTTGCATAAACATGCAATATCAAAACAACTAAACGGCAAGGAAATTTTGGAATTTAATGTATATTTTCAAGACTAATCTAAAAATCATGTACATTTTGCAATGGATTTGAAAATTAAATAATTATGCATGTGTAATGATATATTCTGAAGCCTTCGAAAACTTGTATCCATACCAAGCTGGAAAAATTAATTTACGACTGACTGCTCAACTAAATGTTTATGAGACAACTGACTCAAGTCTCAAACATAGGCAGAGGCATAGAAACATGTATGAAGACAAATAAAAGTTAGAAGAGACTAAATTATTTTCAATCATAAAGATCTGAGATATGATCAAGGCACAAACAAAAAGGACTGCATATGGTTGTCTATGATTGAAAATAACGTCCTATGGTAGCTGAAAGAATGCAGAAGCAGGTTCATGAACCACATATTAAAAGATAATGTCTTGAATATGGTAGCAGAGCTCTCCATGTCAAGGGTTATGGTCTTACCGGTCAAGGTCTTCACGAATATCTGCATCTGTAAACGAAATCAACCCAATACACAACCTGTGTAATCACGGAGCATAATTAGAAACCCTGATTAACATTTAAAGGCCTAAATAAGCCAAAAAAGATCATGAATTTCGCAATCTACACTCGTAGCAATAATTCTAACATACTAATCATCAAGCTCATAGATTGCATCAAGGTGCTTAAATAAACAAGAGAATTTTAATTTTTTACTGCATTTGTATTATTCTTATATTGTCTGGACACATGCTTCCTTGCTCTAAATCACTATTGCTAGCATGTCCTAGCTTGTCATTGAATAAAATTTGCATAAACATGCAATATCAAAACAACTAAACATCCGCAAGGAAATTTTGGAATTTAATGTATATTTTCAAGACTAATCTAAAAATCATGTACATTTTGCAATGGATTTGAAAATTAAATAATTATGCATTTGTAATGATATATTTTGAAGCCTTTGAAAACTTGTATCCATACCAAGCTGGAAAAATTAATTTACCACTGACTGCTCAACTAAATGTTTATGAGACAACTGACTCAAGTCTCAAACATAGGCAGAGGCATAGAAACATGAAGGCATATAAAAGTTAGAACAAACTAAATTATTTTCAATCATAAAGATCTTAGATATGATGAAGGCACAAACAGAAAGGATTGCATATGGTTGTCTATGATTGAAAATAACGTCCTATGGTAGCTGAATGAATGCAGAAGCAGGTTCATGAACCACATATTAAAAGATAATGTCTTGAATATGGTAGCAGAGCTCTCCACGTCAAGGGTTATGGTCTTACTGGTCAAGGTCTTCACGAATATCTGCATCTTTAAACGAAATCAACCCAATACACAACCTGTGTAATCACGGAGCACAATTAGAAACCCTAATTAACATTTAAAGGCCTAAATAAGCCAAAAAAGCTCATGAATTTCGCAATCTACACTCGTAGCTGAAATCATATTTTACGGATCTCGACCAAGTTAAATAATTTAAAACCAAAAACAAGGGTCCGAGGGGGCCTATCCCCCTCTGGATGGGGTTTTGGGCGCTAGTAGACCCCTGGTAGCACCCCAGAAGCTAAAAATAAATAAATAAATTCCTAGTCAAATAGTGTAATTTTGTAGTTAATCTAGACCATTCATTAGAAAGATGATCTAACAATAGAAGTTATGTTAATTTAGGGATTTTTTCCCTATAAGGAAACTTTCAGTTTATATGAGGTAATTGTATTGCGACTGTGTACTATTATTATTCTAAGTGAGAAAGAGAGAAGAGACTATGTGAGAGCGAAGAGGAAATTAAAGTGGATTTGTTGTAGGTTGTATCTCTTCATTTTGTTGGATAATAACAACTAGTATTAGAGATGAAGGTCTATTTGGTTGATAAACTCAGAGGAAAGAAAGGTTCCTAGTTCGAGTGGGAGCAAGGGAAGAAGATGGTAGGTTTAGGGTTGAGAAATTCAACGGCCAAAACTACAACTATGGAAGATGAAAATGGAGGATTATTTGTATCAAAAATATCTTTACCTACAATTGAGTAGAAATGCAAAGAAGTTGATGAGAATGACAGATGCAAAATGGGAGATTCTTGACACTAAGGCACTAGGAAAAATATCGTTGTGTCTAGCAGCATTAGTGGAATTCAACATTTCAAAGGAAGTGACAATAGAAAGTTTAATGACAGCATTGGCCAAACTATATGAAAAACCCTGAGCCCCAAATAAGGTATTTATTATGAAGTGTCTATTTAATGTGAAGATGTCAAAAGGTGGATATGTTATTGATCATTTAAATGAATTTAATACAATTACCAACGAGTTAAGTTCTATAGGATTGATGAAGTTAGGGATCTGTTATTTTTGTGCTCATTGCCAAAAAGTTGGAATGGCTTAGTTATGGCTATTAATAACTTTGTCTCTAGATATAGTACTTTAAAGTTTGATGATGTTGATGATGCCATCCTTAGCAAGGAAATGTGAAGGAAAAGCTCTAGTGGGACATCAGGAAACGTTTTGACTACAGAGACTAGGGGAAGAAAAATTGAAAGAGGAAGAAGCCTAGGATATCGCAGTAAGTCAAGAAAAGGTGGATCCAAATCCAAATCGGGGATAGTGTGTTGGAAATGTGGGAAGAAAGGACACTAGAAGAAATATTGCAAACCTCAGAAGGGAAAAGAAGGAGATGAAAATCAAGAGAACAATCATGAAGTGAATGTGATAGATTATGTGTTGAAAGATGCTTTGATTTTTTCATATAGAATATTATTGATGCCTGGGTGGTAGATCCAGGGGTTTGATTCCATGCCACACCTGATAGGAAACATTTTCATGACTATGCTCAAGGATATTTTGGACAGGTTCATTTGGGTGGAATAGGTAAGGTTTTTATAAAGCAACAAAATGGAAACCAATGGATATTGAAGGAGGTAATGCATGTTCTAGATATGAAGAAAAATCTAATTTCAATAGGGAAGTTAGGTGGTGAATGTTGTATAACTACATTCACAAAAAAAACCCAGAAGGTCACTAAAGGATCCTTAGTAATAACAAAAGGAGAAAAGGTTCTTATGATTTATTTATGAAATGGTATTTCTAATTCTATTAATTATTTAACGTCCACAGGAGAAGATATGGTATTGTGACATCATAGGCTCGAGCGCATGAGTGAGAAAGGGATGCAGATTCTTCACTCAAGAAAAAAATTTCCAAGTTTGAAGCATGTTGATTTGGGTTTTTGTGAGAATTTTGTTTAAGGAAAAGAGAAGAGAGTCATATTTATCATACTTGGGAAAGAAAATAAGAGTGAAAAATGATAGCTTGTGCATACATATGTTTGGGAACTAGATCAAGTATCATCTGTTGGTGGATCTCATTATTATGTTACTTTGATTGATGATGCGACTAGGAAAACTTGGGTTTATTGTATTCAAAATAAATATGATGTCTTTGATACTTTTAAGAAATGGAAAGCTTTGGTTGAGAATGAGACAGGAAATAAGTTGAAGTTTCTTAGATCAGATAATGGAGGGGAATATTGTAGCAAGGTGTTTGATAATTATTTTCAGAACATGGAATTCGTAGAGAGAAGATAGATCTGGGAACACCACAAGAAAATGGTGTGTCAGAAAGGATGAAAAGGAAAATCATGGAGCGTGCAAGGTGCATGAGCTTTCATGCAAGTTTACCTTTACAATTGTGGGTAGATGTTGTAGATATCATTGTTTATCTAATAAACATAGGGCCTTCAAGTTCCTTGAATGGTTGTATTCTAGAGGAGGCATGGGCAGGTAAAAATGTAAACCACTCATTTCTAAATGCTTTTGGTCGTGAAGAATTTATCCACGTTAATAAAGAAAAAATAACAAAACTTGGGGAAAAATAAAAGAAGTGTACCCTTATTGGATATGGTGTTAATGATTTTGGTTATTTCTTTTATGATTATGAAAACCATAAAATCATTAGGAGAAAAGATGTGGTATTCAATGAAAATGTCTTGTATAAGGATCCGATGCAGGAAAACAAATAATGCATAGTGCTAATGAGATCACGAAAAAAGTAAAGGTGCCTAGAAATCATAATGATCAGTAGCCACAACAACCACAATGACAACAGTAAGCACCTCAAACACCTAAGAGTGGTGTTAGAATATCTACCAGGATAAGTAGACCCCCTGAACGATTCTCTCCTTCATTATATTATGTATTTTTGACTGATTTTAGTGAACCAAAAATATATGAAGCAATGCAGAGAGAAACCATGAATAAGTGGGAGCAAGCCATGGAAGAAGAAATGGGCTTATTTATACATTACGAGACATGGGACTTAGTCAAGTTGCATGCAGGTAAAAAAAATTATAGAATAAATGGGTTTACAGGTTAAAAGGAGAAGATGGAAGTAAACATAGGTATAAGGTTAGACTTGTGGTGAAGGGTTTTGTAAAAAAGAAAGCTATAGACTTTGAAATTTTTTCTCCTATTGTTAAAATGACTTCAATCATAACTATTTTAATTCTAGTGGCAGTAGAAGGTTTACATCTTGAGAAGTTAGATGTAAAGATAGCCTTTCTCCATGGGGATTCGGAGGAAGGAATATATATGCAACAGCCATAAGGGTATGAGGTCAAAGGGGAGGAAAAATTAGGGTAAATTTTGAAGAAGAGCTTGTATGGCTTAAAACAGGCTCCAAGGCAGTGGTATCTAAAATATGACAGGTTTATGTATGAACAAGGTTATACCATATGTCATTCTGATCATTGTGTTTATCTTAAGAAATAAAATGATAGAAATTATATTATATTGTTATTGTATGTAGATGACATGCTTGTTGCAAGGTTTAACATGTAGGAAATAAATGTGCTCAAAGGAAAATTGGCTAATTCATTTACAACGAAGGAATTGGGTGTTGCAAAGTAAATCCTTCGTATGAGAATAACTAGAGACGGGAAAAATAAAAAATTAACATTGTCTCAGTGTGAGAACATAGAAAATTTGTTGGAAATATTTAATATGCAGAATGCAAAACCAGTTAGTACACCTTTGGCTAGCCATTTCAAACTAAGTAAGGATATGTTTCCCAAGACTCAAGAAGAGATGGATTATATGTCTAAATGTTCATACACATCAGCAATTAGAAGCTTAACGTATGCAATGGTATTCACAAGGCTTGATATTGCACATGAATTGGGAGTTGTGAGTAGGTATATGAACAATCTCGGAAAAGAGCATTGGATGGCAATGAAGAGGATTCTCAGGTATTTGAGAGGTACCACTAATCATGCATTATGTTTTGTAGGTTCAAAAATTTTTCTACAGCGATATATCAATGCATATATGGAAGGTGATAAATATAATAGGAGGAGAACAACAGGCTATGTGTTTACTGTAGGTGGAATAGTTGCCAGTTATGGTTTTAAAATTGAAAAACATTGTTGCACTTTCAACAATGGAAGAAGAGTATGTTGTTGCTATAGAGGCTAGTAAGAAATGATTTGGTTACAAAGGTTTATTGATGAATCGGAAAAGAAGAGGGAGATTGGAAGGTTCTACATTAACATCCAGAATTCCATTCATCTTGCAAGTAACCCATCATTTCATTCTAAGACTAAACATACACAACTCAGGTACCATTTCATACGGTCAGTTTTGGAAGATGGACAATTGAAGCTGGAAAAGATACACACTAGCTAGAATCTTGTAGATATGTTAACAAAGGATGTAACAGGGTCTATGCATTTTCAGTTAGTCTTCAAGTATCATGATGAAGATGAGAAATAGCTGGGTCCAACATGGAAGCATTGTCTAGCAAGTGAAGCAGCAATGGAGTTGTTATAATCAGTCTCCAAGTGGGAGATTGTGGGTGTGGAGCCTGATTATCTTCCTGATTCAGAGGTCTTGTTTCAACCAGGTGTATACCCCAGGAAGAACATACAACCCTCTACATGTGAGTGAGTAGGGGGGACTTTTCCAAGGTTACTGGGCCCCGTGCAGGGGTTCGAGGGCAACACCCCTGAAGCTAAAAATAGATGAAAAAAATTCCTTGTGAAATATTGTAATTTCATAGTCAATCTAGGTCATTCATCAGGTGGATGATCTAATGATAGAAGTTATGTTAACTTAGGGTTTTTTCCCTAGAAGGAAACCCTCAACTTATATGAGGGAATTGTATTCCGACTATGTATTATTATTATTCTAAGCAAGAAAGAGAGAGGAGATTGTGTGAGAGCGAAGAGGAAATTACAATGGATGCATTGTAGGTTGTATCTCTTCATTTTGATAGGTAATAAAAAAGGACGGATTGGATGTTTCTTCGTGGACGTAGCCAAAATTGGGTAAATTGTGTATATTTGTGTCTCTCTTGTTTTATGTGTTTCTGTTTTTTTAATTCCACGATATTTTATGTGTTCAATTTCTTTGTTATTTAATTTTCTAAGAATACCATGGTTTACAAAATCCATGGTTGAATACTATGGGAAAATATAATAAATTATGACACCGTGGCTAAATATAATAAATTATGCTACCATGGGTAAATACCATGGTTTACAAAATCTATGGGTGAATACCATGGGTGAGCATCATAATTATGATGTAAAATTGAAATCATCGTGTGATTAGATTCTCACTTTAATATCATGATTTATTTTGTTTATTATCGTACATTATCCATGGTTTTAACAACCATTATATCGATGGTGTTGGAAATCTGCCAACATACAGGGGGTCTCCCCAATGTGAAGTCCCAATTAGACCTCACATTGTTTGGAGTAGGATTCCCAACTAGAGTATCAGCCCGACCACTATAACTCTAAGGTTTTCTTTGGTTTGAATAGATAAAATAGGAGATTATACACATAACCTTTGGACAAGAAAGTTGACATTGTTATACACTAGTTGCAATGTGCAAAAGGAGGCCTTCACAAGAGGAGAGACAAGAGTGAGTCTCTAGAAGAAACGTAATAGTATTATCCTAAGAGAGGCACATGAGAGAAAGGAAATGTTTGTTAGTTATATAATGAAATAGTTCGCATAGACACAACCTTTATTAAAGAAAATAAAACACGCATTCAACAAGATAAGTACCAAATCCACTGAAGTAGTTTATTTCCTTACTACATATGAACATAACTTATAACACAAACATATAAATAATAGTCTTACAACATGCACGATACATGCATGAAAATGGGTTGGCTCAATGAGCTTTTGATAATTAAGTGAAAGATCTTAATACACAATTACAATGGTGAGGCACTAGCTCAAATAATGGAACATTAAGTCACTTTTTTCTCCTCCAAGGAATGATATTATCTCCTATGCCAAGCTAGAGAAGCCAGAGCTAGCTCTCCAAAGCCTAAATCTCCAAAATCCCTTTTCTTGATTTATGATGTTTCTTTTATAACAAGAGGAATGATCATTCATATCCCCTATCACTCTTGAGCTACCCTCATGACTCTTGGACTCCTAAATGACCTTTAAACTTCTATTGATGCTTTGGTCCACATGTGACTTTTCATATTCGACATGTGACTATTGGACTTCCCCATATTACATTTTTTCATTTCCCTTTTTATAATACATCAGCTTCATGATGACGTGGCAATGCCAAGCCGCCCTCCTTGTTTCCTTGAATTTGTATTATTTATGATATATATTTGCTTGCTCTTCATTCTCACCCCCCAAAGGGCCTTATATCAGCATCATGATCTTCTAAGTCATCATGAAATGTCTTCATTTTGTCGTGGTCCAGGATCTACTTCATGTCTTCATGATGGTTCTTATTTGTGCTTCTTCTTTGAAAATGGTTCTTTGTTCTTATCTTTAACATATTCCTTAAGAACCACCTTTCCATGTTGAGGAGGTACACCTACCAATGAAGTCCACTCCTGACAAGGCAATATTAGTCTAAAAATCATTTATTCTATCCCTACTTTGCTCGTGGAAGGAGTTGCTTGTGATGGGCCCATGTGAGGACTGAGAAAGGGCTTGTTTAGGATGGCACAATTGATATCAGAAGTTGCTAAGGGAAGGGACCACTTATCACTAGAACTATGCCATGCACTATGAGGAGGGGCTCTTCAAGGTCTGGCACAGTGGGAAAGTGCAAGCGACAATGTGAGGAGCTTGCTAACTAGAAATGTGCTATGCACTAGGCTCAAGGGAGAAGGATATAGTGACAATGTAGTTGAGCTTCATAGTGATTGAGGGAGGCCCTGACTATGTACTAGAAATGTGACATGTTCTCAAGAGGCAAGGAAAGACCCAATGACTACACAATGAGGAAGTCTAGTGAACAAGAGTTAATGGCTTGCTGATTAAAACTGCGACATATGCTATAACTGAGAGGAAAGTTTAAGGGAGAGCATAATTTTCTTCAATAGTGATCTAAAGAAGGCTCCACTTTCCACTAGAATTATGACCCATGCTAGGAAGACAAGCATAAAAAGGCATGGCGTGGTGAGGGGTTACAGTCAGTAGTGGGAGAAAGACTAGTCATTGCAACTGGGACATGTGTTGGGCTTAAGGGAAGTGTTCTATGATAGCATACTTTCATTCTTCCATGGATATTTATCCACTATAAATGTGACTTGCACCCTATGCTAGTTCAGTTTGATTCTACAATGGCTAATTGTCCACTAGAAATGTGACTTGTGCTTAGGAAGTCTCACTGGAAGAGGAGATTGTGCAGTTCACTGAGGTAGGCAATAGAAAGTAAGTCATATTTCCTAGGAGATTCTTAATTTGTTATGAGAGGGAAGAGACCTTGTATTGTGTAGTTTGATTTTACAAAGGGCCATTAGAAATTATCTATGCGCTATACAAGGCATAATTTCTCAAATCTTAGTGCAATGATTCAATGTATGCAACAAAGGTTAGGTGACTATGCTTTGAAGGTTCTCAATGTGAAATCATAGAAGATTACCTAAAGGAAGACTCACTGCACAAACCTAGGAAGAAGAGATCATAACTTAGGCTCATGAATAAGCAGTTTTCATCTCCTAACGAAGGATTGATGATTTCACTAAGCAAGAGGACCAAGGAGAGCTCTAGAATGGCTAAGTGTGAGACCAATAGAGTAAGGGAGAGAAAAGCATATGAACAAGACTCAAACATAGATCACACATATTAATGCCATCAATGCAAGCCAAGAGAATTCATAGGAATCATGAAAATAATCACACCTTGAAAGAATAGCAAAGTGACACTTATTTCTAAGAGTGACAATTGAAATGCCACATTGCGACACTTAGAACACAAGTTGCAATGAAAGGGTTGACTATGACCAAAAAGTGCTCTATGTTGTAGTAATTGTTAGGTAAACTTGACTCACGATAGAGTCAAAGTTGACTAGGTTAAACAGTGATGGTTTTGGGGCACATGGTATTGTGCACCCATAGTATTTTGCCCATGGTATTATATGTAATGGAGCTTATAAAAAACTGGAAGGACTTCATTTTAATGCAAGACCTAGAGGTGAGCGGTGAAGGCTCACTTGGTCGAATTGGCCAGGGTTTTGGCCAATGCTAATGAGATCTTATTAGGTTGGGTTTTTCCCTAGATTTGGGGTTTTCCCAGATAAACATTTGTGTTTATGTGTTTATGGTTGTTGCTAGTTATTTTTATATTTATTCCTCTCAGTAATTCTCCGCAATTATTTATGTTATACAGTAAATTTCTTAACAACTGGTATTAGAGCCGAAGGTCTATTTGGATGATAAAATCGTAGGAAAGAAGGGTTCCTGATTCGAGTGGGAGCAATGGCAGAAGATGGTAAGTTTAGGGTCGAGAAATTTAATGGCCAAAACTTCTCGCTATGGAAGATGCAGATAGAAGATTATCTGTATCAGAAGGATCTATACCTACCATTGGGTGGAAAAGCAAAGATTCTGATGCGTATGATAGATGAAGAATGGAACCTTCTCGATAGAAAGGCACTCGGAACAATACGGTTGTGCCTCGCAGCGTCGGTCGCCTTCAACATTTCGAAGGAAACAACGGTAGAGGGTTTGAATAAGGCGTTGGAGAAACTATATGAAAAACCCTCGGCCTCAAACAAGGTATTCCTTATGAAACAGTTATTTAATATGAAGATGTCAGAAGGTGAATCTGTTGCAGACCATTTAAATTATTTTAATACTGTTACAAGTTAGTTATGTTTTGTAGGGGTAAACTTTGATGATGAAGTTAGAGCTCTGTTATTCTTGTGCTCATTACCAGAGAAGTTTGTATGTGTGTGTTGTGTGTAACTCTGTTTCTGGATCTAGTACTTTAAAGTTTGATGATGTTGTCGGTGCTATCCTTAGTGAGGAAATGCGACAAAAAAGATCCGATGAGACATCGGGTAATGCTTTGAGTGCAGAGTCTATGGGAAGAAAAATGGAAAGAGGAAAGAGGTCAGGATATCGCAGTAAATCAAGGAAAGGCAGATCCAAGTCCAGATCAGGGATAGTGTGCTGGAAATGCGAAAAGAAAGGACACCTAAAGAAAGACTATAGATATCGGAAGGGAAAAGAAGGAGATGCAAAGCAAGAAAACAATCATGAAGAAAATGTGACAGGTGAGGTGTTACAAGATGCTCTGATTCTTTCTTTCGAAAATACTGATTCCTAGGTGGTAGATTCAGGGGCCTCATTCCATGCCACACCTGATAAGAAATACTTTCATGACTATGTTCAAGGAGATTTTGGACAAGTTCGTTTGGTGATGATAAACCCTGTAAAATTGTTGGAATGGGTAAGGTTCTTGTAAAACAGCAGAATGGAAACCAATGGCTACTAAAGGAGGTAAGGCATGTTCCAGATCTAAGAAGAAAAATCTGATTTCAACAGGGCAGTTAGGCAGTGAAGGTTGTGTGACAACTTTCATAGATAAATCTTGGAAGGTCACCAAAGGAGCCCTGGTAATAGCAAAAGGCGAAAAGGTTGGTACATTGTATTTATGCAATGGTATTTCTAACTCTGTTAATGCTTTAACTTCCAAAGGAGCAGATGCAGCATTATGGCATCATAGGCCTGGACACATGAGTGAAAAAGGGATGAAGATTCTTCACTCAAGGAATTTATTGCCGGGTTTGAGGAATGTTGA
>APFE031349262.1:0-14017 GCA_000404065.3 Pinus taeda
AGGGGCATGAGATTGCATGCAGGATTGCCTTTACAGTTTTGGGCAGATGCTGTAGATACTGCTGTTTATCTAATAAACAGAGGGCCTTCAAGTTCCTTGGATGGTGGTGTTCAAGAGGAAGCATGGACAGGTAAAAAGGTAAACTACTCTATTTTAAAGCCTTTTGGTTGTGAGGCCTTTGTCCATATTAATAAAGAAAATAGAACAAAGCTTGAGGCAAAATCAAAGAAATGTACCTTTATTGGACATGGTGTTAATGATTTTGGTTATCGCTTATATGATTATGAAAATCACAAAAACATTAGGAGCAGAGATGTAATATTCAATGAAAAGGTCTTGTATAAGAATCAGTTCCACGAAAAGAAACAGGAAAAAGAAAACAAGGAATACATAGTTCTTGATGAGATCACTGAAAAAGTAAAGGTGCCTGAAAATAATAATAACCAACAACCACAACAATAGCAAACACCACAAGAACAATAGGCACCCCAAACACCTGAAAGTGGTGTTAGAAGATCTACCAGGATAAGTGTGCCCCCTGAACAATACTCTCCTTCATTATATTATTTATTGTTGACTGATTCTGGTGAACCCGAATGTTATGAAGAAGCAATGTAGGTTGAAAGCAGGAAGAAGTGGGAGATAGCCATGGAAGAAGAGATGGACTCCTTAATGCATAACTAGACTTGGGACTTAGTCAGGTTGCCTGCAGGTAAAACAACATTGCAGAATAAATGGGTTTACAGGCTGAAGGAAGAAGATGGAGGAAAACAGAGGTACAAAGCTAGACTTGTGGTGAAGGGGTTTACACAAAAGAAAGGTATTGATTTTGATGAAATATTTTATCTTGTTGTTAAAATGAATTCAATCAGAATTATTTTGAGTTTAGTAGCAGTTGAAGATTTGCATCTTGAGTGGTTAGATGTAAAGCCAACCTTTCTCCATGGGGATTTAGAGGAAGATATATATATGCAATAGCCACAAGGATATGAGGTAAAAGGGAAGGAGAAACTAATGTGAAAGTTGAAGAAGAGCTTATATGGCTTAAAACAGGCTCCAAGGCAATGGTATCTAAAATTTGACAAGTTTATGTCTGAACAAGGTTATACTGGATGTCACTCTGATCATTGTGTTTATCTGAAAAAGCAAAATGATGGCAGCTATATTATATTGTTATTGTATGTGGATGACATGCTTGTTGCAGGTTCTAACATGTAGGAAATAAATGTGCTCAAAAGGAAATTGGCAAATTCATTTGCAATGAAGGATTTGGGAGCTACAAAACAAATCCTTGGTATGAGAATAACTAGAGACAGGAAAAATCACAAATTAACATTGTCTCAGAATGAGTACATACAAAAGGTGTTGAAAAGATTTAATATGAACAATGCAAAACTAGTTAATACACCTTTTGCTAGCCATTTCAAACTTAGTAAGGAAATGTGCCTAAAGACCCAAGAAGACATGGATTAGATGTCTAAAGTTCCATATGCATCAGCAGTTGGAAGCTTAATGTATCCAATGGTCTGAACAAGGCATATTGCACATGCAATGGGAGTTGTAAGCAGGTACATGAAAAATCCAAGAAAGGAACATTGGATGGCAGTGAAATGGATTCTCAGATATTTGAAAGGTACCACAAATCAAGAATTATGCTTTGGTGGTTCAAACATTTCTCTACAAGGATATGTTGATGCAGATATGGTAGGTGATAGGGATAACAAGAGGAGCACTACAGGATATGTATTTATTGTAGGTGGAATAGCTGTTGGTTGGGTTTCAAAATTCCAAAGTGTTGTTGCACTTTCAAAAACATAAGCAGAGTATGTTGCTGCTACAGAGGCTAGTAAAGAAATGATTCGGTTACAAATGTTTATGGGTGAATTGGGTAAGAATCATGATATGGGCACATTATATAGTGATAGCCAAAGTGCCATTCATCTTAAAAAGAACTCAGCATTTCATTCCAAGACTAAACAAATATAGCTCAAGTACCATTTCATATGATCAGTGTTGGAATATGGAGAGTTGAAGCTGGAAAAGATACACACTAGCCAGAATCCTGTAGATATGCTAACAAAAGTTGTAACCAGGCAGAAACTAAGAATATGCTTAGTTTCAATTGTTCTTCAAGGATGACGATGAATATGAGAAATGGCCAAGTCCAAACAGGAGTCATTGTCCAGCAAATGAAGCAGCGATGGAGTTGCTACAATAATTCTCCAAGTGGGAGATTGTTGGGTGTGGACAATGATTATTTAGAGGTCTTTGTTTCATCTGGATGTATACCCCAGGAAGTTTGTACACCCCTCCACGTGGGGGGGTGCGGGGGGAACTTTTCCCACCTGCTGGGGTCCAGGGGGACTAATCCCCCCGGGCTGGAGGGTTTGGGGGCCAACTGTCCCACGGAGGGAGTTTCGGGGGTAGCACCCCCTAAGCTAAAAATAGATGTAAAATTTCTTTGTAGAAGTATAGTAGTTTCTAGTCAATCTAGGCCATGCATTAGGCCGATGATCTGACAGTAGAACTTATGTTTAGTTTAGGGTTTTGTTGCCCTAGAAGCCAACCCCTCTCTTTGTATGAGGGCATTGTATTGAGGTTGTGCAATAGATATGTATTCTCTGAGTGAGAAACAGAGAGGTGAGACTGTGAGAGAAAACAGAGGATATTATAGAGGATCTACTGTAGGTTGTTTCTCTTCATTTTGCTAGATAATAGAAAGGAAGGACTGGTTGTTCAGGGTGGACGTAGCCCAAACTAGTTGAACCACGTATATCTATGTCTCTCTAGTTTTATACATTTTCTGTGTTCATATTTATGCAATATTCGATGTGTTCCATTGCTCTGTAATAGATAACTTTCTAACAGAAAGGGCTAGTAGTGTAGGGATTTGTTTGGAAAAATTAACTCTGAACCTAGGTTAGGACCCACTAAGCCAATAGTGTATGTGCTATAAGTTAAGATAAGAAGTGGTCTAAGGTCATGGAGATGGTCACGGTGGAATCAGTTAGTTAAATGTGTGATTATGTGTTCCTAAATGTTGTAATAAGTTTTATACAGGTTGGCAAGTCAGGTCCCTTTTTTAATACTGAATATTAGAAGTTGGGTCATGCATAGTAACTCTGAAGTCATGTTTACCTTAGCGAGCTTGTAAAAGTGGGTAAATGTAGCATGGGGTGTTACACCTAGCTAGAGAAGCCAAAGCGAAAGTCCTTTTCTTGAGCTATGAGGGTGTATATATAAAAAATGAGGTGAATATTCACCTCCCTTATGACTCTTGAGCTTCCAAATGACCTTCAAACTCCTAAAATTCCTTTAGAATTCCACATGACTTTTCACATTCTTTGGGTGACCTTTGGACTTCCATAAACTTTACATTTCTCATTTTCTTTTGAAAATTACATAATTACATCCACTAATAATGTGCCAACATGATGACTCATATGACTCTTGAGATGACACTTTGATAAGACATGACTTGGCACTGATAACATGGACTTTATAATGGCATGTCAATACCAATCTTCTCTTCTTGTTTCTATCTTTATATCTTCATGGTTAATAGCACATGTTATTCCTCTTTCTCCTAAAAGAGGATTGAAGATATGGAATCTTCTATATGATCTTGATCTTCCATCTTCTGTTGCAATATAGTGCCCCTTCATCTTCTTGTTTAGTGATCATATTTCATTTCTAATATTATTTAGTAACTTTCTGCATGGCCTCCTTTCTAGATTTCTTGTTCATCATCCTTTCATGTCAAGATACAATACCTACAGGTGAAATTCACTCATGACAATATGACATCAATAAATAAATATTCTAGTCTTACTTTCTTGATGCAATTCACTAATCAACCCAGGGCTGAGTACTGGACAAAGGAGAAGGTGAAGGAATTGTGCAATGCACAATTCTAGGAAACAAGAGTGAGGGATTGTACACTGTGGCTATGTAATGTGTAGTAGTTGGAGACCCAAGAAGAAAGACTACACAGTTGAGGGAAACAATGACATAGTGAGGTAGGCTTACCCATGGTGACTGCACAATCAATAGTTCAAGAGAGATATTGGGCCACTATATTGCATAGTTTCACAGTTCAAAGACACAAGGAGACAATTTGTTGAACAAAAATGTGTAGTGAAAAATGGGAAGTTGACAAGGAAGCAACATTGTGTAATTATGGAGAGGAGGAGGCAATTCTTGAGCATTGTGACTACATAATGCATAGTCCTAGGAGGAAATGACTACACATTGCATAATTCCAAGAGGCATGGGAGGTTGAATGAGGCTTGAAACTAAGAAACTCACAATTCACGGCAATAGAGTGAGGCAGGGTTGGTCAAGCAAGGAATTATTTAGTGTTGAATAAGTGTGGGATCAATGACAAAGAGGTGGAACTATGACAACACTTGAAGGTTATCACACACTCAAAATGATCGACGACACAACAATAAACACTCAATATCTAAAATTAACATGAACCCATTTAGATGACAACAAAAGGAAACTTACCTCCAAGTGTGATAATTAGGATACACTTTGTGACACATGTGACGACATAAAAAAAAAACAATGCATGAGACTTTGGAAATGAGTCTAGCACATGTCTTTATGATTGATAGGACCCATTAGAAACAAAGTCACCTCTTAAAGATGCGTTATAACTCCTTTTCACAATGTGCGACACTTTCCTAATCAAAAGATGACACTTAAGTTTTCTTCAAAAAAGGGACTAGGAAACTTAGAGAACAAAAATGTAATGTCTTTTACAACTAGAAATGATAACTCACAAGATTAAAGTAGGTTCCAAAGTTTAGATATAAGAAAAAATTTGGAGAGAGTTGTAATAGTGAAGACACTTGGCAACACACTAGTAGAACTCCAGCTTCTCTGCCTTGGTCTATCTTTAAGCACAAGTTATAGTCTCTAAAGAAGTATTAATTCATCATGTGGATTACTTTGGTTTTCCCAACTAACTTGATTATAGGTATATTATCCTCTATTCCCTTTCTCAGTTAAACAGATTCACAAATATTTTTATATCACAATTGTTTTGATTCAGGAGAAGGGTAATATAGTTGTGAGTTTAGGATGATCATAGTCTTAGTTCTCATATCTAGTTTTGTTTCACTACCAGTGAGATTGCTTAATACCCTGGCAAAGTCACTATAGGAACACAAGAATCGCTTCACTGCTAGTAGGCTCTTTCAGTACCCCGATGAAGTTACTTGTTTCACCTCTTTGCATAGGAAGCCTTTCTCTTCTTTCACCTTTTATTTATTTCATGCTTTATGCACATTAGCATTTTATCGATGATTATATTTCCATGGTGGAAGAGGGATCCTGAATTATTGAGAACATAAGAGCTTGTTCCTTCAGAGATAATTATTTACACTTCAGATATTACCATGCTCACTCTATATTTTCCCCTTGCGCTTCTCTACTTCACCAGATTAGCATGCAAAAAATTGAATACTTACATAACCAAGTTGGAATGAGGTTCCTAGAATAGATACAGATGTCATGTTTTTTCACAAATATTTCCTTATGAATGGATCATATTTTCCATTAAAACATAATTGACCATAAGGATATAAACCAATAAAAAGAAGAAGGATTGGAAGTTAGCCAAATGTTGTAGTGTGTCATAAGGCCCTTTTCAACTTTTGCCACATGCATTGGAACCGAACAAATCACTTTCACACAAGGTTTATTCACAAGAAGACAACACAAAATAGAACAAAAAGGACACAACATGACCTAAAAAAAACCAACTAAAGACAAGAAAATAAATATTTACATCAGGTAGGGACACAAGCCTAGACTTCTATTGAAAATATTTCTTGCGATCTTGGCCATTGTCAGGAAAATAATCCATCTTCCCATCCAAGGATTGAAGGCAATAAGTATGGTCTCCAAGCTTGTCATGAATAACATATGGTCTAATCCACAAGGACTAGAATTTAATGTGTTTACCTTTCTCTTTGTGGGGTTTATCCCACTTCAATATCAGTGCTGTAGAGGCTGCAACACCCTCCAAAATTTTATCTTGCATCCAATTTCGTAGCCTTCCTTAGGTATTCCTTGATGTTTGCAAACACTCAAGCTCATCTCATGAGCTCATGTCAAGTCTTTGCACCCTCCTTGATTGACCATTCAACAAACATATTTTAGCATGTTGGTCACAATGTCATGCTTGTAGTCATGTTCTGGCTATGTTCAAGGTCTATCTTTGGGTGCACAAGTTGTATTCACTATGTAAGAATTTATTACACTCACACATGAACTTGTATGAACTACCGTGCAAGTGTCGTCATGGTCATTCAACGACCTATCAAAAGTGTCGCACTTACCTCTCACACCATTTAGTCAATCACATTGAGCATATGTTGTATTTTTGGTTCGAAGTGTCTTGTCATCAAGTAATGTTAAGTGTGTGCTTGCAAGGTCATGTATGCTTGAGTTCACACACTAACACACAGTCATTTTTATCGAAGATCTGTCAACTAGAGAACCCTCCACCAATTGGACCTCTACTAAGTTGCACTGCATAGTCTCAACCCTTAGTTATCATGTATTGCTGCACAGAATTACATAGAGATTGAGGCTTTCTCCCAGGTAGTCTGCACTACACAATCCTGGAATCGACCTGGCCGACTGTCACCAAAAATAGTGCAAAATTTTCCCAAGAAGCCATATCAATCTACACTACTCGTAAGTGAATTTATCAAGCTTCCTGCAAGTCAACTGAAGAGTTTGACTAGGCAGTGACCCCGGGCTTCACTCCTCCAAACAATTATGTAGTAGTTATCAACATGCCTGCCTCTGCTGACTGAAGAAATTGCACAGACATGAGGGACACGAACTTGCTGCCTGTCACTACACTACCTCCAAAAATTGTGTAGTTTAGTTAGCCAATCCCCCTATCAATCGACCTACTACTCCTCCTGAAAATTATGTAGTTTTCTTGGACTTTCCTCGAGCTCCCTAACACATTTCTCATCCCAGAAACTGCACAGACATGTCCTACATTCCTGCCTCCCAGTTTTGAGTAGTTTTGGCCAGCAAGATCCCATAGCATGTTCCTAGCCTCACCTGAGAATCTGTGTAGTTTTCACTGCAAGTGTTCTCCCTGCTAACTGCACTGCCTCCCTGAAAAAATTGCGCAATTCTTCCTCCTAGCTAAGCTAGATCCTACAGAATGTCACTTTTGTTCTGGACTGCTCATCCCAGTATCCTAGTGACCTTTGTGTCATTTTCGTTGAGAGTACCCCGGAGCTCCACATCCTGGCCTGAAATGTGCTTTGTGTAGTTTCAGAGCCTTAACCTTTCTCCTAGTCACCTGCACCTGAAAATGAAGGATGATGCATCATGGTAGACTAGGATATTTTTGGATTTGATTTCATCTCATCCTAAGTGATTGCAGATATAGGTACATGGATGAGACATGGTGCAACGATGAACATGATGAAAAATGAGTGCATGCTAGGAGAATTTCTCGTGAATGGATGAACACATGAAGCATGCCAAGTACTAGCGAAGGGGATACATGCACGTGCAACATCAAGTGAAAACCAAGACCATCAAAGACTCTGCACACCTTGCCATATGGAGGTGAAGCTATGATACACCAAGAAAACACTCATCACTCAATTGCACTGCAGCTCGACATGGACACCACCATCAACATAAACATACTAGCACTATCATGTTGGCTCATGTCCTGAGTCATCTTGAACACATCAACACTGTGGGCCATACTGTCATAATCAGTGTAATGTAGCGTGGAATTCTAATAGACCCAAATACAAATTTTAAGATTCATGTCAGTTGAAGAGTCATGTAAATCAAACAGTAATGACGGAAATCAAAGAGTCACAAGGTTCAAGTTCACCCTTGGTAAATATACCCCTCTTTTGTACATGCAAATGAATTTTCACCTTGGCTCCTCCCACATAGCCTTGAGAGTCTGTAGTATTTTCTTTGAGGAGCGAGTAGTGGCTCCAATGCCTTGCTATTAGGGTTAGCGATGTAATGGTGTATCAATGTGTCTTGGAACTTTTTCTTAATTTAGAAGCCTGTTAACATGATAGAATATTTTCACACATATTTTATTTGTTTGTAAGACTATTCTTTGGACACTTGTAATGCATGTTGCTTTAACCTATATTAATACAATTGAACTATTTCAGTTGTTCTAGTACATATATTGTTCGAAATGTGTTGTATCAGTTGTTAACATTGACTCACCCGTGTGGACTATTCTGCTAGACACTCGACAGGTTCATTCTCGTAAACTTGTTATAACAATTGTTGCACTTGTGTGGACTATTCTGTTGGGTGTTGTATGTGTTATCTATTCACCTTGTGTTTTGTGACTGCCACTTCCATGTGGACTACTTCACTGGAAGCTGTGCATGTCCTGCTATGTTGTTTGCTTCTAACAAAGTTGGGACTATTCCCTTTATACTTGAGACCCACTTTCATCCTCAGCCCCTGTAGGGAAAGAACCTTGACACAAGCAACACTAAGCACTTAGCAAGAACATGAAACTCGCTATTTCAAGACAAAGTAAACCATTCTCATGTGCTAACAAGCAAGAGCTAAGGCAAATCTTTAAGATAATGGCAAATGGGCCATCATACTGAATGAGACTCCTAAACCAAACAGTGTGAGGTCTAGTTGGGACTTCATATCAGGGAGATCCCCTAAATGTTGGCATGTCAAACACCGTCAATAATAATGTATCCCACACTGAACTCCTTATTCCCAACAAACTTCTTATGAAACCATTGCTCGATACAACTTTGGTGGATAACAATTTTTTCTTTCATTTTCCTCCTTTGTTTCTATAACTTCAAGAGAGCGTTTATCCTACTCCAAATGAATAGACATGGATTACCTAGAAACTCTTGGGAAAATTCAAGAGTTGGGAGGTATATGTTCGGAGGTAGGATGGCTTCTTCCCATACACAAGGAAGTAAGGGGAAGTTCTTAGAGAGGGTTTTGACATAACACAGTCAGCTCACAAAGCATTCACCAAAGCATTATGCTATTTCCTTTGTTATGAGTAAATGGTTTTATTAATAATAAAAATTAGGTTTTTAATGGGTGACTCAGGTAATCCATTTCCCTAATGGTGGTAATTGGATGAATTCTTTAAAAAAATTCCATTTTCTAATTTAAAGTCATAAAGTTTAAGCGATGAGAAATATGCTTCATTATAAAAGACAAGTGACATAGGAACATTAAAGCTGGTAATGATATTTTGTTTGAGGAAGTTGATGGCCTCCTCCTCATTCACTTGTTTTACAGGAACGATTTCCATCCACCAAGTAAAATAGTCTACAGTAGTTAAAATATAACAATGCTACTTCATTTAATGTGGAATGATCTCACTAGTGACACCAATCCCCAAAGGTTCTTCTATAATAATGAGATGCAATGGGGAAACTGACTTTCTATCACATCTTTAGCAAATCAAACACTTGTGGTCATAAGCATGTTTATCTTTAAATAGTGTGGTCTAATAGTAACCATCCTAAATGATTTCATGCATAGTATTATCACCCACATAGTGTCCACTTGTTGGTCTGTCATGAAGATCCTTTAATACCCTTTTTGAATCTAGTGCTTCTAGACACCTGAGCATGATCCCATTGTGGTGCTTCTGACAAATCACTCCATGAACTAACTAATATGATATAGATTTGAGTTGAATAACCCTCTTTAGTTGTGATAATAAGTGTGAGGGTAAGGTATCATTCTCAAGATATTGTCACACATTTGAGTAACAAGACGTTGTTGTGTCAGTGGGGGCAACTTTTTCAATATTATACATTTTGATTTCCTATTCCTACCTATAAGAATCCCCTTCTGGTGTATTAGTTGCTTCCGTTATAAGCTGGTAGAGACCATTACATTTATCATGTGAACTAGCTTGAATTGAAGATCATAATATTCCAAGTTTGTCATCCATTTCACTCTTCTTTCACCTATCTCTTGCTGTGCAAAAAGTGATTTGACCATTAGGTGAGGCACAAAGATAATGACGTGAATTTTTATAAGAGACAACCTAAAGTTTTTTATTGCCTTGTATACTGCATAGACTTGTTTATCAATGATCTGGTAATTTAATCAAGTTCCCTGTAAACCAAAAATCATGAATGATATGGGCCACTCATTACCTTTATCATCCTTTTGTGCGAGAATGACTGCAAGAGAAGTGTCTAAAGAAAAAGTATATAACATGAAATATTTTCTGAAATTGGGGCTATATAATGTTTGAGATTCGATGATTTCTTAATTAATATGGTTGAAGGCATCCTTTTCCATTTTATGCCATTTCTAAACTACATCCATCTGTATCATCTCATTTAATGGTTTTATTATCTATGCATAATATGAGATAAACTTGTGGAGGAAGTTGATTTTCCCTAAGAAGGATTGCTTGGATTTCTTGTTTGTTGGAAAGGAAATCTAAGCAATGGCTTTGACCTGCTTCCAGTCTACTTTGATCCCTCTCTTTACAATAATATGGCCCAAGATATTTCTATCAAATTCTTTGAAGATGCTCTTCTTAGGATTTAAAGATATTTCATATTTGCGACATACTAAAAAATATTCCTTAGATGACACAAGTGATCAAATCTCTTCTTTGAAAATACTATCACATCATCCAAGTACACCACTATGCTTTGTCCAATCAAATCACAAAATGTGATGTCCATAGTATGTGGAAAGGTAAATCCTACATCAATGAGTTTGAAAGGCATTCACTTAAATGCAAAGGTATCCCAATTGGTCCTAGAAGTAGTTTTGTTTATCGAATTCTACTACTAGAAGTTGGTTATATCTAGAAAAAACATCTAGTAATAAGAACATCTATGACCCCAATATTGTTTGAAGGATTTGTTCCATAGATGACACGAGATAGTTATCCTTGTCCAAATATTGATTCAAATTGCAGAAATCAACACAAAGGCATATCACTCCTAACTTCTTTCTTACGGGAACCAGATTAGAGACCCATGTAGAATGTCAAACCTTCAATATGATCTGAGCATCCATCAATTTCCTTATTTATTTATGAATGAGGGATTTAATTGTAGGATGGAATTTTCTCAATTTCTGTTGGAAATGCTTTACCCTTTCTTTGATAGGTATCACATGCTAGATTATTTTCATGTCATAAGTTTTCAATTCATCGTACACCCATGTGAACACATCTAGATACTACTTTAAAAGGTAGATAAAATATTGCCACTCTTTAGGTGTTCAACACATACAAAGGTTCATATACTTAAGATATTATATTGTAACAAGATTCACTTGTTTGTGCGAAAGAGTAGAGCTATGAGTCTTCACATTAACTCATCCTTTGAAATGGTTTTATATGTCATACAACTTTTCCGTAGATATCACACCCTTAGGCATGGAGCTTCCTTTGTTTTCTTGAGTTGATTCCTGGAAGGAATTCTCGTGCTCATATTCATCGATATTTACATCTTTGAAAACATCAACATTCGTCATGAAGTGGAATATCTGTTGGTCATCATTAAAATAAGGAAATTTAGTAATGTTATCTGGAACAAATGGCCTATAAATGATCTCAATTGAAAATACATCCTTTAATGGTGACAACCTAGCAGCAACATTAGTTAATTTGTCTGTAACAACATTACAAATTTGAGGAACACAATTAACATTAAAATCTTGAAAATTTGAAATGAGATGTCATACCTATTGTTGATAATTTCTAAGATTGGGTGACACATAATGGATTGTACTTCATACCTCACATTTAATGATTTTTGAGTCGCTTATTATTTTAGGTGCTTCAATTTTGAGGTTGATGTCTTTCCTTAAACAAAAGATGATTGCTTCATATTCAACAATGTTGTTAGTGCATGCAAATTCCAAACAACATGAGATCAAATGTTTGTTCTGTTGTTGGTCTATTAGAATGTAACTAGTTCTAGAACCCTCTTGCATCTTTAGACCATCAAAATACAATGTCCAAATGTTAGCAATACCAGGGTTAGTTCCTACACTACTCTTATTTGCATCTTTAATACAAGAGTCATTTTCACTAGTTGGATTACAAGGAAGGAGTTCCAACTATGTATCTAGTGGTACAGGTGAAGGTTTTTCTATATAACATTTGTGGTCAACTTCTAGAAAATAATTTCTAAAAATGATCTACGCATAACGGATGGGCTCATTAGGCGCTTCAAGTGTTGTGACAGTGTTAGGGTCCTATAATCTATAGGATCTCAAGGTGACTGAGCATATCACATTTTGCAGATTTTATATTGTTCATAGATCTCAATATTCAATTGATTTCCCAAAAGAAAAGAAAAGAAAAGAAAAGAGGGTATTAAAAAAGGAGAGGAAAAGAACAAAAGAAAAAAATGAAAAGAAAATAAAACCCCAAATATTGTTCAATTCATACAGTCTAAACATGTTTGAACAAATTTCAATTTCCCTTGATAAGATAGAAAATAAAGATATGCCAAATAGTTTAAGCTTGGCAAATTAGTAGCTAGGTAGAAATGAAATTGGTTCAACTGCTCAATCTAGACCAATAGGAGAAATAAGTAATAGAGTAGGTTAGAAATAAGAAAAAGAGAAAGTGAAAAAGGGTCTACAAGTCCAAATGCACCCTGCAAATACAAAAAAGGAAAAAAAATGTTAGATTAGAAACTAAGGTTAGGTAGATTGAAAAGAACTACAAAGGGAAAAGGACATGAAAAATTCCTTTAATATTTTATGTCACAGTTTATGTATTTTTCCTAATGTAAAAAATAAAAAAATTAAAAGTTTTAGGGGTCTTATGCATTAATCCTAACTTTATCCTATACTCCTCCCCCCTTTTCATTTTCTCTACCATCACCACTCACGTGCCCATCACAATCAAATTATACCTCACCCCGCACCTTTCATGCAATCTCCAGAATCGGATATTGTGATCCCAATGGCGCCATAGACTGAAGCTTCCTCTCAACACCACCCTCCCAAATTTAATTTTGCTGGGGAGGGTCCAAAATCAGTGGTTTCAGACCACTTACGTGTCACGCTATTGTGATTTCACACCCCCCCTTACTCATTCCACTTACCACTCCATAGGCCCTTCAAAAAGTTATTTTCGCTTTCCAATAAACTACACCTCCATTGTGACCATTCACCAATCCCACTGCTCTGCGATGCCACTCTGTCCCATCCACCTATCACCTCCATTCTCACGCTATACTGTTGCACATTCAATTCATTGGACCGTTAGCCAATGGATCCATGCCACTTTAGGCCACTCCATCGGGGATTTTCTGAAACTACAAATGCATCATCTCACTCATTTTCCGAGTTTTCAATATGTTCTCTTTTGCTTGTCGGAGAAGATGAAGGCTTGCTCGGGCATCCATAGTGAAACAGTAACACAGTTCCATAAAGCTGCACTTCTCTATGTTTAGTAGACATCCCCCTTCTTGAATCTCATTTTCTATTCATCCCCTTTCTATTTTCCCTCTCTGAGTTCCCTCTTATTCTCATTTCTTTTCTATTAAAGTTCGCCTGCAAGTTCAAAAAATAGTATAGGTTTAAAAATTTGCAGAAGAAAACCATGCCACCGAAGAGGAAAGAACATGAGCTGTTCAATCCAATGGTGCAGCCACCAGTGGACTTGGACCATATCCCCCTTGTAGACAGAGACTTCAAAATACATGAAACAATATCAGAATTCGATATTTTTAACATCTACTGCTGGTGGGAGGACAAATTTGTTGATGAAATGGATGGTATAGGACTCTAGGATACAAATTGTCCTTTCTATATTTTTCCCAAAACCCATAGCTACCTAGAATTGATCTGAAAATGCTAGTTATGCTATAACCCACAACAAAGGGTAGTAATAGCCCCAACAAGAGACATTGTTCACAATTGATGCTAAATCTATAATGTAGATGATGCAAGCTTCTATAATTGAAGGAGCTTGTCCTTTCCCCATGAAATCCTCAGTGAA
>APFE031349262.1:16235-39910 GCA_000404065.3 Pinus taeda
GATCTACTCAAAAGAATAGCCCATCCCATTATTCCCTTGGGTACCTCCCTCTGTACCCCATAATATCCCCCTTAGGTATACTATATAATAGGATCAAGTCCTTGGAAGACTGAGTGGTGAAAATTGGATATGATCCATCCGATGTGAAAGCAGAAGAAGAAATTATTAAGAAGAAGGAGATGGATATAGTAGCCTTGAAGAAATAACTCGAAATTCCTGCCACACATGATCCCCTGACCAAAGAAATAGAGGAAATAGAGAGTTAGAAGCCAGAAATGATGAAATTGATTATGGAGTAGTCCCTCCAAATAAGAAAAATGAAAATAGAGATGGAGAAGATTGTACAAGAGAAGGAAAAAGGAGCACAATCCGCCATCCCTACAATGGAGGATCTTCCTCTTACAACTATTCCTATAGCTACTCCAACAACTACTACTACAAAGACAGGAAGCAGTATAGAACAACTAGCCAAATCCATGGAGAGCATGAATCTTCAAACAGAGGAAATCAAGGGACTTGAAACTCAAGTCAACATTCTACAAGACCAGATTAAGAGAATTGAAAGCACACATTCAGTAGAAATGCAAAGGGAAAGAACATTAATTGAAAATTTGCAGAAATCTGAAAAGGAATCATCAATTGGAAACATTCTAGGAAGGGTGAAGGAAATCATCTGGAACAATATCATCAATGGCATGAATGAGATCAGGCCCAACATCCAAATTATATTTGAACAAAAGGAGATAGTTGAAAAATCTAAGGAAGCTATTCAACTACTAACCTAGAGTTGAGAGACATGCAAGAAACAACCAACAAAATCATCAAATTTATGAATTCAAAGAACATGTATGAGCTTGAAGAGCTAGGGGTAGCAAACAGGACAAAGACCATCCTACAGGTGAAAAAGGTATTAACCAAAAAGAACTTGATTGTACAACTTGAGGAGAAATGTCATAATTTGGAGCTAACAGTAAATAGATTTTTTAAAAGAATTGAGCCTTTAACATAAAAGGGTATCCCTTCCTTATTTGTCATTAATCACAAACTCATGACTAGAGAATATTATTTCAAGAGGCTAAAAGACATATCGAAGGATGTTGTCAATCTCTCTAATATTGGAGGCAACATAACAGGAAAATCAATGCTAAAGGCTATCAACAATCCAATTTGTATTGAACATGAATTGAAGCACGTTTTTACAGTAAAGCCCACTTTTGCAAAGTACATTAAAGTAGATGAGGTATACCGCAAGTTGATCAAAGTCAAAATCCCTAATGAAGATGAATGGAGTGACTTGTGTGACTACCAAGAGGAATAGTACAAGCAGGACTGAAGGAAAAGTGCAGAGCTGAGTCAACACCTAACCGAGTCAGCAAAGCCATCACACCATATTAAAGAGCAGCCAAATCAGCCACTATAGAAAAATTAATTACCCAACAACGACATTCAGAAAAGAAAAGGGACGAGATGTCCAAGTTATCTTATCGTGGCCACTTCGTGGTTACATTAGTCAAATTTTAGTTTTTTTTGTAATTAATAACAAACTGCCAAGTGTATACCACAGTGTTTGTATGTTTTAGTTAAATACTTCATGCATTGGAAGTATTAGGGGTTGGACCCTAGTAATTGAAAGACTTTTTCTTTTGGAGCACTATAATTTTGGAGCTGGAGCATTGATAATAAAGACTGTTTACAAGACACTTGACCTATTTTTATCTGTGATGTTCTTCTTTTTGTGTTAAACGTTTCATTATTTTCTACAGTATGCATCATTTAAATCTTGTAGTAAAACAAAAATTTTAGAGTAATATATGTGCTTAGAGCACCTTATTTCTATCTGTGTTTACCATATACATGTTTTCCTCTGAAGTATGGCTAAAAAATACTTAATTTCTTTTTAACCACTATTGATTTCACCATTCTATCATTTCAACCACTATTGATTTTACCATTCTATCATTTCAGTCCTTATTGTGGTTTAAAGATCCAGTAGAGATAGTTAGCTAGCCTTATGAATGCTCTGAAAAAATTGACGCTACAATCCAGTCATTGACTCCATATCCTAATGGAAAAGGTTTAAACAAGATATACTCCAACCAACCAATCAATCAATTAATCACTCTCTTATCTATATAACCAGCCTAAAATATTAAAATACTAAAATGAAAAATCAAAATCTCATATATACAGAGAGAGCCCTCTCTGAGTCTAAGATGGCTAGATCCTAGACTCCAAGGTGGTTTGATGTGTCCTTTATGATCCCTTTTCATGCCAATCTTAAAAATAATAGAGCGCTAACAGATGGTATGCTTCATAAATGGCTCAATCTCTACTCATATTTTATTTTTCTTTCCCTTTTATGGAAGCCATAAATGCAAACAAACAGTAGCAAAGTATCCCTGCAATTTAATAGACCAGTCTCGACTCAACAATAAACCATAGGCTTCTGGAATGTCCACAATGACTATATCAATACATTGGTGAACCCTATGACATAATGATAAAAATATTATAACATTATTAAGTTCACCAACTAAATGTACTAAAGATCTATCTAATTGAATGATTATGGCATCGGTCTTTTCCTTTTTAGTAGTGATTTTCTTGGTAACAAATAGGGGCATGACATTTGCAGATGCACTAGAATAAACTAGGAAATTATGGACATCATAATTAGATATCTAAAAATTTCAAAGAAATGAAGGGAAAGTAGACCTAGAATTTACATTTGTTTCATTAACAACTGATTCAAGAATGGTTGGAGACTTACTGGATGAAGCTCGAGAAGTGGAAACCATTCTACCTAACAAATGTTGAGATGCAAATTCTTGAACAAGCAATTCTCATTTCCATGTTATCGTGGCTAGTTTGTAAATGGAAATATTTTCCGAAGCCTTATTCATGTATTTAATAATATTCTAATTGATGTATTCATCATGATTAGGGTGTCCCGATGTGGTAAGAGGTGTAACTTTGCTTGACATCTCAACGGTGGTGGAATTATTCTTATTTCTCTAGGTAGCACTCTTCTGTGACTGTGTACTCCCAAACTTATTGTGAGTGCCCTAAGAAGGATCACTAGGTGGTGATATTTTTCTTAACAATTTCTTTCTCGCGTATTTCTCAGGTGTATGTCATTTTATCCTCAAGTTATCTTTCTTAATAGGTTGTGGAGGAGGAGCATCACTCGCTAGAGGTTCGTCAATGCTTTGTTGATCATTATTGAGAATAAGATCAAGAGTGAAAATTGCATTATCAGCATTTGATTTTTTTCTTTGCCAAGGTAGGTTCATAAGTGTCTTGTGTTTACTTAGAATGATCTTCAATAACATTCACAACCATAGCATTCGTGTTGTGCATTCCACTGCACGCATGATTTGTTTGAATAATCCTCTTGGTGAAAGGTACAATAATTACCGATGCCTAAGTTTCCAACATTAAAGATGAAATTGGAGCTCTATGTAGACTTAGATGGTTGATTCTAGTTCTTCTTATTCAATGGCTGAAAAGACTTATTACTGTTATAAGCCTTGCTTGAATTCTTCTTAATATTTTATACTTTGTCGGTTAAAATTTTTAAATACTTGGTCAACCTATCTATATCAAAAGGATATTTCTCTTTAGCTTTGGTGGAAGAGGCTTTGGGATTTTTTATAAGTGCCTTTGGAGTCTTTTGAATCATCATAATCAATGATAGCCCTCATATACCTTAGGTCCTTTTCAATAGAAATTTCCTTTACAAATTTAAGATCCATATTTTCTTTGCAGCCTGCTTGAAAAAATTTGATATGTTAGTAGGAAAGGTAGAAGTATAGTGATATTTTGTAATGGAATAATTCCATTCAAAACATTTAGGGAATTATTTCAAGATACATGTAAATATTTGATTGAAATATTTAACTTTTTTTTTCCCCATCTTAATATTTATGAGTTCTTTAATAACATGGCTAGAGTTTTATCAATAGAAAACCTTTCTAAGAATAATTTTTTAAACTCCCTCCATTATGGATTGAATCGTGTGGAAGGATATGGTATATGCTCTACCCTCTATAGTATAAGGAAATGATCTATATACAACATCATCAAGGTGTACCTCTAACTTTCATAGACATAAGTAGAAATCAACGATATGATCCTCAACCTTCGCTTTCTTATCTGAATCATACTTTGAGAGAATATTTTCTGGGTGTTTAGGCATGCGATGAAGATTTACAAAAAGAGAAAGATGCCCTTGGGCCATTCAATCCACATGTTTGTCGGCCATGACTTCATTCTCTTCATCCTCTCTGATTTCTGGTTCTGAACAGTGTTCTCCTTCATCGTTCAAATTCTCATGGTAATCGAGATGTTCTTCTTCTTTTGGTTGTTCTTCGTCACACATTGAAAAATATTCCCCATCGCCAGACAAATCTTCCTCAATAGGTATAAATTCCCCTTGTTGATTCCTTTCATTTAGAAGGATCAACTAACTCTTCAAAGGTTTGAATAGCCAAATATTCCACTGAAGAAACCAATACACCATTGCGAGTTATTTTTTTGTTTATTTTCATATGGGGAAGTAAAACAATGACAAGAAGCAATCCAAGATCTCTTGAAAACTAAACCATACAAAAAATTAGTATACTACTGATTAGTATACATCTGTGGTCAACTTTTAGAAAATAATTTCCAAAAATTAGTTACACATAATTGATGGGCTCATTAGGTGCTTCAAGCATCATGAAAGTATGCTTCATAAATGGCTTACTCTCGACTCATATTTTATTGTTCTTTCCCTTTTACGGAAGCCATAAATGTGAATAGTTAGTAGCAAAGTATCCCTACAATTTACTAGACCAGTCTCAACTCAATAATAAACCATAGGCTTATGGAATGTCCACAATGGCTATATCAATACATTGGTGAACTGTACAATATAATGATAAACATATTATAACATTATTAAGTTCACCAACTACATGCACTAAAGATCTATCTATTTAAATGATTCTGGCATTGGTATTTTCCCATTTAGTAGTGATTCTTTCGGTAACAAATAAGGGCATGACATTTTCAGATGCACTAGAATCGACTAGGAAATTATGGGCATTATAATTAAAGATCTAAAAAGCTAGAAGAAATGAAGGGAAATTAGACCTAGCATTTATATTTTCTGCATTAACAACCAATTCAAAAATGGTTAGGGACTTGTTGAATGAAGCTTGAGAAGTGGATAATGTTCTACTTGATAGATGTTGAGATGCAAATGCTTGAATAAGAAATTCTTGTTGCCCTGTTATCTTGGATAATTTGTAGATGGAAATATTTGCATGAGCCTTCTTCATGTCTTCAATAATGTTGTAATCAATGTATTCATCATGAGAAGGGTGTGTTGATGTGGTAAGTGGTGTAACTTTGCTTGACACCTCAAGGGTGGTGGACTTATTCTTATTGTTCCCAATAACACTCTTCTATGAATGTGTACTCCCATACTTATTTTGAGTTCTCTGAGTAGGATCAATAGATGGTAAGTGGGGAAAATTTTAAGAATGGAAAATTGTCTTGAAGTTTTAAAACATTTGCGAATCTCGCTTGTCCCTAATATGCAAACTATAAAATGTTTATTGATTTATTTGAAAATTTATTCAAATATATAATGATTTTCTATATAATGTCTATATAATGTTGGAAATTTTTAAGGTAATATAATTTTATATTTTAAAATTTGGGTGACTCATTTTTATAAAAAATGGAAATTGGTGAATCTTGTTCTTGGACAAATCATGGAAAATTAGCCCACCTGCAAATATTAGCCCTTAAAATTTTCCATGGTGGTGAGATTTTTCTTAACAATTTCATTCTCACATCTTTCTCAGGTATTGGTCCTTTGCTCCTTCAGTTATATTTCTTAATAGGTTGTGGAGGAGGAGAATCACCCGTTGGAGGTTCACCAATTCTTTGTCAATCATTATGAGAATAAGATCAAGAGTGAAAATTGCATCACCAACATTTGATTTTTTCTTTGCTGAGGTAGGTTTGTCAGTGTCTTGTTCTAATTAGAATGCTCTTCTATTGTTAAACTATCAATAACATTCACAACAATAACATTCATGTTGTGTTTCCATTGAGGGCACGTTTCTTCTGAATAAGCCTCTTGGTGAAAGGTACAATAAGTATTGATGCCTAAGTGACCCACATTAAACAAAACATTGGAGATCTATGTAGACTTAGCCAGTTGAAGTATTTATTCTTAATGAATGGCTTAAAATACTTATTACTATTAGAATCCTCACTTGACCTCTTATTAAGTTATGATACTTCATTGGTTAAGAAATTTAAAGATTTGGTCAATGTGTCCATATCGAAAGGATCTATATTTAGCTTTGGTGGAAGAGTATTTGGGCTTTTTAGAAGTTTCTTTAGAGTGTTTTGAATCCTCATGATCAACAATAACCCTAATATACCTTAGGTAATTTTCAATAGAAATCGCTTCTACAAATGTAAGAACCATATTTTCTTTTGCAGTGCGCTTGAAAAAATATGATATATTAGTAGGAAAGGTAGTAGTATAGTAATATTTTGTAATGGAATCATGCGATTGAGAATATATGGGGAATGTTTTCAAGATATATGTAAATATTTGATTAAAATATTTGAATTTTTTCTTTTACGCAATCTTAATATTTTCGAGTTCTTTTAATAACACGGTTGGAGTTTTATCATTAGAAAACATTTCTCAGAATAATTGTTTAAAATCCCTCCAATTATGGATTGAATTAGGCGGAAGGATATGGTACAAAGTTGAAGCTCTACCCTCTAGGGTATAAAGAAACAATCTACATACAACATCATCAAGGTGTACCTCTAACTTTCATACACTGTTGGGCACGGGATCCCCCAAGGAAAGTTTTGGGGCTTAGAGCCCAGATTTTGGTCACAAACTGTAACTTCGATGTAAAGACTTCGCATTTTGTGGGCACAGAGTGTGTAGCTTGTAAATGAATCATAGGGTTGTCTGCCCTTAATTTTGTATTGTAATGTCAATTGTAGAGATCTACTGATTGTCCATGGACAATGGGATTATATAAATAGAGTGAGAGTCTAAGTGTAAATCAATCACAGATCTAAGGAGGAAGAGTTGAGTTGTATCTGAAGTGTAAAGTCTAGTTTTGGGTCATAGAGTAGGAGAAGGCTATGCAGCTGAGTACGCAGGGGCCTTGTAGTCCACAACTGAGTGCACGGACCCTTGTAGCTGAATGTGCAGGGCAAGTCAAGTCTGTAACAGTTGGAAGCATTAATAAAGAGAAGTTTTATATCATTCCTGTGTAGTTATTTCCTTTTTTCTGCATTGAACGTATTGGGTATGAATTTCAATTCTACTATTTATATGATGTGTGAACATATGTGACTATGATAGTTAAGAGAGTGTGAGATAAAGTATCTGTTACACGAAGTTAACTAAGATCTTTAAGAAGATAAGTAAGATCCTTTGTATAGTTTGGGGAAATAGCACGGATCACTGCCATAGTAGCGCAAAAGCACCTCATCCCCTGGTTAGGGCTGCACAAAGATGATTATAACATACCATGAAGGTTTCAAAGGTTAGCACAATGTGTGAAGTGACCTGCGTGAAGGTAGGCATAGTTGGACTAAATCAAAACCTTAGACATCTCAAGGGTGTGGAAACTTGGTTCCATCATCCCCCCGTACTGGCTTGGGTGAGACTTCAGTCCACGCTCCATGGGCTGATGCTGAAAGGGCCAGTAGTGTAGGGATTTGTTTGGCTAATTAACTTCGAACCTAGGTCAGGCCCCATCAAGCCAAAAAATGGTTCCATTGCCGAGAACAAAATCTGCATAGAGATGTATGATCTTGTACCATTGGAATCCAACTAAGAAGGAAATTCAAGGCTGGTTGGACAGAAGAATTCACGAGTTCGCAGCACAGGAGAAAAGGAATCTATGATTGATAAAAGAAGAGTGGTTAGACTGCTACCTATACATAGAGATCCATGAAATCTTCTTTGTGTCTTTCCCTACTGAGTTGTACGAGTGCATCGTGAAGCTAGTAGATAGCCAAGGAAGGTGTAAACTCAACAATCCTATTGTGTGGACCCCAGAGTTAGTGCAAAGGTTGGAAGCATCAGAGGATAAGATTGCGTGCATTGTTGATCATTGGATCAATTAGATTATAGGAGGATTCATTACTGAGTTCATGGTTAACACCTCAATCAGCTATAGGGAGGTAGAGAGACGCTTTCTCCAAGGACCATGAGGTAAGTATGTAAAGTATTTGAATACTTGGATTAAAATTCTATTGTGCAAAAATAGGGTTATACAGTTACCTTGATTTTCAGAAAAGATTACAATAATGAAGGAAGTAAGGGACCAAAAACTAGCCCCTGGATTTGATCTCCACAAGGGGATGAAGAAGAGCTCGTGAAGGTCTTGTCATGAAGTGTGATCCATCTGATAAGGCAAAGAATCCCGTGAATACCACCCCCACCTACACTGCCACCAGCTTCACCACCATCACCTCCATCTTCACCTGTACCACCTCTACCACCACCACGATTCAATATGGAAAGCACGATAAAGTTTCCTGTGTTAAAAGGATTGGGAAATGAGGATCCATACCAATTTTGGTTTGTTGTAAGAGCCGTATGGGAAGCACAAGGAGTTACAGAAGACAATATAAAGAAGGTGACACTAGTTAACACCCTGTAGGACTGTGCATTGACCTACTATATTAAGCACTTTGTTGGCTTGTATGGGCCTAACCTAGGTCCACAGGTGATTTAGCCTAGAAAATTGTGGTACTAATGGCCCTTTTCGGCAACAGTTCGTGGAGTGTGGACTAAGGCCTCACCTGAAGTAGTATGGGAGGGTGCCAGAACGAGGTTTCCACACCTTGGAGATGTCTGATGAGCTTCTGGAGGTCCGCGGCTTGACTCATCGCTACGTGCACTTGCTATCCCTTCACAACCTACGATGCTTCTTCCGTGTAGCCCTACTTAGGGTGCAACTCGTATAATACCCAAGCCCCTGGCTATTTAATCTATTATTATTCAATTACTTAACTTGTTTATGTAAGATTAATGATTATTATGGCATATTCAACAATCATATCAGTGCGTGTGATAAACAAAATAGTATAAACATAAAGAAGGCAATGCATAGTAGACACACAGAAATAGGAATCAAATTCTCTTTAATAATCTTCAATCTAGATTACAGACTCAACACTGCCTTGTGCACTGAGCTATAAGGGTCCGCGCACTTAGCTGTGGACCCTACTAGGCCTCTGTGCACTCTATTGCAGAGCCTCTTCCTACTACTACGACCCAATACACTTAGACTCCTACTCTAAGCTCGAACCATTCCTCTTCTTCTCTTCAATTCCTTCGCTCTCTTTACAACTTAGAGCCTCGCTCTATTTATACATGACTTTACCTTACATTACATCACTTTAGGGAAGACAACCCTATGACTTAACCTATACTTCATCCTCCGCACCTATAATTTGCAGAGTCTTACAAAAACTTTGACCAAAACTTGGGCTTTGAGCCCCAAAACATGTTGTGGGGGGATTCCATGCCCAACAGGCCCCCAACACAATCATTGTGACTCGTCCTGAGTCACTCTATTGGTACGGAAACCTTGGTGTCGAGCCCCTCCAACTCGTCCCGTATTGCTCGGAGGTCGGCAACACATTGTTCTGTAGTTTGTTGGACCTACAACATTCTTGCTTCTAAATCATCTGCATCTGAATCATGTCCTTTCTTTGGTATCAGCTTCTGGTGCATGTGTTTATAGTCATGCATCCTTGTTTGGCTCTTCGGGTTGCGAAGATTGTATTGTGGTCAGTTAGTCAGAGAGCCAACCCAACCGTGTAGGGTTTCAAGTGGCTACTGTTTACTTTACCTGGGAAGGGTTCTCCATTGAGTTTTATTAGCTAGACCGTGCCTCCATCTGTGACCTCCTTTACCACATATGGTCCCAGCTAGTGCATTTTGAATTTTCCTGGAATTTTTCAAACTTACTGTCATGCAGTAACACTAAGTCGTTTACCTTGAAGGTGCACAACTTGATATGGTGGTCGTGCCAGGCCTTTTCACATTGCTTTTGTACCTGTTGATGAAATCTGGCCAGAAATCGTTCTTCCTCGAGTTCTTCTAATTGCGTGAGCCTTTCTTCTAGAGCTTCGTGGTCCATCATGCCTATGAGCGCTACTATTCACAGACTAGGTACGATGTATTCCATCGACATGACAGCTTCCATGCCGTAGACCAACCAGAAGGGTGTATGTCCCATCAATTTCTTACACGTTATTTTATGTGCCCATAACACAATAGGTACGCATAGGTCCCAGTAGTTTCACTACGTGTTACATACTTTGGTCAGTGTAGTCTCTAGTATTTTATTGAATGCCTCTACTATCCCATTGGCCTGTGGGTGGTACGGTGTACTTTTCTGATGATACACCGGGAACTCTTTTGTGAGTGTGCTGATGGTTTCATTCAGGAAATGTGTTCCACGATCACTCATTAAGATTTTCGGATAGCCAAATTATGTCAACAAGTTTTTGAAAAATAACTTTGCAGCTGTAGTGGCTGTGAAGTCCTTGACTGGCTATGATTCTGCCCATCGTGTCAGGTACTCCGTCGGGGTGATGATGTAGGGTGCACTCATCTTTCCCTGAGCTTTGATCGGGCCCATAAAGTCAATTGCCCATTTCTCAAACGGTTGCAGAGTCATTTGTGGATTTAGTGGCATCTCATCCCTTCGTGATGGTTTTCCCATTCTTTGGAATATATCGCAACCCTTATAGTGCCCTTTCAAATCCTGGTGCAGGGTCAGCCACCATAACCCTATGCACAGAATCTTCTATGCAGTTGTGCATCCTGCATAGTGTCCTCCTACAGTGCCCCCATGTGCTACTGCAAGGATCTGACCTCGTTCAAATTCAGGGTTGTATCTTCGCAATATCTCATCGTTTCCCATCTTGTAGAGGTGCCCCGTGATGACAAAAAAATCCACCATGCACACCACTAATTCCTTCTTTTGTTGGATTGAGTATTCCTTCAGTGCAGTTCCTGTTGTTAGAAAATGGATTATATCTTCGAAGTGTTCGTCTGCAACACACACTGCAAAGCGTTGTGCATCAAGTAGTCCCTCCTCCAAATTTGTTGATTCCTCACCTGTCTCAATTCATGACAAGTGGTCTGGTCTCGCGTTTAAGTGTCCTGGCATGACTATGACCTCAAAATGATATTCTTGAAATAGTAGAAGCCATCAGCATGTTCACCCCCCCAACATTGGCTTGTTCACCAAGTATTTCAATGTGGAATGGTCGGTATACATCTTGAAATGTCCTCCAAGTAAATAGTGTTGGTATTTTTGGAGCGTGTACACCATTGCCAATCCCTCACACTTGGTGGTAGAGTAGTTCTTTTCTGCTTTGGACAATCTTTAACTCGCAAAAGTGATCAGTGATCCACACCCTCCGCGCCCTCCTGTGTGAGTATGGCTCCCAACGCGATACACAACGCATCCACATGTACATGAAATTCCACATCCCATTTTGGGAAGAGTAGGATTGGATCAGAGGCTAGTTTCCCCTTTAAGACATCCAAACTCTTCATGCAATCATCATTTCAGCAATATGTAACATCTTTTTTTAATAGCTTTTTCATCGGCATGGTTATTTGGGCATAGCTTTTGATGAACTTCCTATAGTATCCAATGTGTCCCAAGGTAGCATGTAGTTGTTTAACACTTCACGGTGCTTTAAAATTTAGGATAATGACAATCTTTGTAGGTTCCACCATCATACCTTGTTTGCAGACCACATGTCCCAGCAGGTTTCCAAAAGGAATGAGGAATGTGCACTTCTTCAGGTTCAACGCAATCTGGTGTCTGCAACAAGTATCTAGCATTAAGCGTAAGCTCGTAACATGGTGCTTAACTAATCCAAAGACAGTCCAATCATCCAGATAGACCTCCAACAACTTGTGGATATATTCTTTGAACGCGGCTACCATGATGCATGAAAATATAGTTGGCATGTTCTTCAATCCAAATGGCATAACGGTGTATTGAAAGAAGCCCCATTCTATTGCGAAGGTCATTTTTCTCCTATCTTCTGGTGCAATCTTGATCTAATGGTATCCTTAGAACCCATCTGTGAATGAGTATGCTTCCTGACTGCCAACAATCTCTACTACTTCATCTATGAATGGTGTTGGGAATGGATCGTGTACACAGGCATCGTTCAACTTCCTAGGGTGTACGCATATTCTTATTTCACCCTTCTATTTTTCCTCCTGTACTACCATAGGACTCACCTAGTCGGATTCTTCCACTGGTTCAATAATTTTGGTTGTGAACATTTTGTCTAATTCATTGCAGACCTTTTCTTTGTATTTTGGATTCAAGCGGTAAGGTTGTTGCTTAACTGGCTTCACGTTGGGTTTCGAGGTGATCTTCATCATCTCTAAATCACCAATGATCCCTTTTAAGTCTGTAATTTTGGTCGAGAACAAGTCTTGGTATTCGCAGAGTAACTCCGCAACCTTCTCGACTATGGCATCGTCCCAATAGTCCCAAGCATTGTGTACTTCGGCTTTGCCTACGTTCTAATTTTGACATGCTTCGTTTTTAGTAGTGTGGTGATGTCGAGGTCTTTAAGTAATGGTCCGTGGATCTCACGATAGCCTTCCATTTATGGAATGTTAATGTTTCGTGGGTACTCATCATGCACCTCAACATTCACATTATAACACTCTAATGTGTTGCTCAACTGTGTCACCCATTCTGGCTGAAGTAATCCCATTGGCTCCTGTGGTATTTTGAAGATAGTGGCTTTTACTACTTGTAGTGCATCATCAATAGTATCTGATCAATGATCTTTGAACATCAATGTTAAAAAAAATCCCTCGCACAAGACATCCCATTCACCCGTAGCATGGTGGAGCTCCATCTCAGTATACCAATTCATGGGTAGGACATCCAGGGTGTGGTAAAATAAATGTACAAATTAAAGGCTATGGCTCTTCCCCGTAGACCTTGGTCCATTTCATGAGGTGCATACATGGATCATCTCATCTGTCATATTTCTCTACTAGCCATATTTGTGGTTTCCAAAATCCTAGAAGCATCATTCTTCTGCAGCCGCACTAGTCCTCAAAATTTCCTTGATGCGTACCCCACCACTGTGCGGGTGTTGCATGCAACGCCCACTTCAGAGCATCAAATCACTACTATTCTAGTACTATGCTTTCAAATTTTCTTAAAAATTCATCCACTGTTGTTAATCCTTCATATGTCAGTAGCTCCCTTGCCATTTTTTTCATGCAAAGCAATGATCTATCATCATGTTGCAATTCAGTGTCATTACTTAGTGTAACCGATTCTACCATCGCTTGACTTCTTCGTCTGAATCTGAAGTGCAGGAGCTTTCGTGCTCCCACAAAATCCTTCCGCCTACCGTCTGATTCACCCAATCCTGTTCTTGTGAGGTTATCTTGTAAATACAATTGAGATCTTTTTTGTCTTTGAGGTTTCTGCGAGTCTCATGTTTGGTAGATTTTCTTCCGGATCCATCGCATTCAATTTCTTTTTAGATCGATGTTTCGAACCAACAACGGTGGTTCATCTTCAAGATGCAAAATAATTAATTGAAAGACTGGTCTTATTTGTCAAATATTTATAGAGATGCAAGAGATGCTTAGCCAACAGATCTTTAAATTGATTTTGGCAAAGGTAGGAACAATTTACGAATCTCTGCATCTTTTCAAGAATGTAAGGTCAGTCTTCTTTTTTGTTAAGAGCAATCTGTGTCATTCAAATCTGCAAATGTCTTTCAAAATCTCCCTTCTGTATTGGGTGAGTATTTTGTCTTTGAGGTTTCTGCGAGTCTCATGTTTGTGTAGATTTTCTTCTGGATCCATCGCATTCAATTTCGTTTTAGATTGACGTTTCGAACCACCAACGGAGGTTCATCTTTAGGATGTGAAAGAATTAATTGAAGGATTGGTCTTATTTGTCAAATATATATAGATATGCAAGAGATGCTTAGCAGACAGATCTTTAAATTGATTTTGGCAAAGGTAGGAACAATTGACGAATCTCTCCATCTTTTCAAGAATGTAAGGTCAGTCTTCTTTTTCGTTAAGAGCAATCTGTATCATTCAAATCTGCGAACTTCTTTCAAAATATCCCTTCCGTATTGGGTGAGTATTTTGTCTTTGAGGTTTCTGCGAGCCTCATGTTTGTGTAGATTTTCTTTTGGATCCATCACATTCAATTTCTTTTTAGATCGACGTTTCGAACCAACAATGGTGGTTCATCTTCAGGATGTGAAAGAATTAATTGAAAGACTGGCTTTATTTGTCAAATATATATAGAGATGCAAGAGATTCTTAGTTGATAGATCTTTAAATTGATTTTGGCAAAGGTAGGAGCAATTGACAAATCTTTGCATCCTTTCCAGAATGTAAGGTTAGTCTTCTTTTTTGTTAAGAGCAATCTGTGTCATTCAAATCTGCGAACTTATTTCAAAATCTCCCTTCCGTGTTGGGTGAGTATTTTTTCTTTGAGGTTTCTGCGAGTCTCATGTTTGTGTAGATTTTCTTCTGGATCCATAGCATTCAATTTCTTTTGAGATCGATGTTTTGAACCAGCAATAGTGGTTCACCTTCAGGATGTGAAGGAACTAATTGGGAGACTGGTCTTAGTTGTCAAATATATACAGAGATGCAAGAGATGCTTAGCCGACAGATCTTTAAATTGATTTTGGGAAAGGTAGGAACAATTGACGAATATCTGCATCCTTTCAAGCATGTAAGGTTAGTCTTCTTTTTCGTTAAGAGCAATCTGTGTCATTCAAATCTGCAAACTTCTTTCAAAGTCAACCTTCCGTATTGGGTGAGTATTTTGTCTTTGAGGTTTCTGTGAGTCTCATGTTCATGTAGATTTTCTTCTGGATCCATCACATTCAATTTCTTTTTAGATCGACATTTCGAACCAGCAATGGTGGTTCATCTTCACGATGTGAAAGAATTAATTGAAAGACTGGTCTTATTTGTCAAATATATATAGAGATGCAAGAGATGCTTAGTCGACAAATCTTTAAATTGATTTTGGCAAAGGTAGGAACAATTGATGAATCTCTGCATCTTTTCAAGAATGTAAGCTCAATCTTGTTTTTCGTTAAGAGAAATCTATGTCGTTCAAATCTACGAACTTCTTTCAAAATCTCCCTTCCATATTGGGTGAGTATATTGTCTTTGAGTCTTCTGTGAGTTTCATGTTTGTGTGGATTATCTTCCGGATCCGTCGCATTCAAATTCTTTTTAGATCGATGTTTCAAACCAGAAATAGTGGTTCATCTTCCGGATGTGAAAGAATTAATTGAAAGACTGGTCTTATTTGTCAAATATATATAGAGATCCAAGAGATGCTTTAAATTGATTTTGGCAAAGGTAGGAACAATTGACAAATCTCTACATCTTTTCAAGAATGAAAGGTGAGTCTTCTTTTTTCATTGAGAGCAATTTGTGTCGTTCAAACTGTGAACTTCTTTCAAAATTTTCTTCCGGATCCATCGCATTCAATTTCTTTCTAGTTTGACATTTCAAACCAGTAATGGTGGTTCATATTCAGGATGTGAAAGAATTAATTGAAAGACTAGTCTTATTTGTCAAATATATATAGAGATAAAATAGATGCTTAGCCGATAGATTTTTAAATTGATTTTGGCAAAGGTAGGAACAATTGATGAATATCTGCATCTTTTCAAGAATGTAAGGTCAATCTTCTTTTTCGTTAAGAGCAATCTGTGTCATTCAAATCTACGAACTTCTTTCAAAATTTTCTTCTAGATCCATCGCATTCAATTTGTTTTGAGATCAATGTTTTCAACCAGCAACAGTGGTTCATCTTCAGGATGTGAAAGAATTAATTGAAAGACTGGTCTTATTTGTCAAATATATATAGAGATGCAAGAGATGCTTAGCTGATAAATATTTAAATTGATTTTGGCAAAGGTAGGAACAACTGACGAATCTCTGCATCTTTTGAAGTATGTAAGGTCAATCTTCTTTATCGTTAAGAGCAATCTGTGTCGTTCAAATTTGTGAAATTCTTTCAAAAATTTCTTCCAGATCCATCACATTCAATTTCTTTTTAGATTGACATTTCGAACCAGCAACAGTGGTTCATCTTTAGGATGTGGAAGAATTAGTTAAAAGACTGGTCTTATTTGTCAATTATATATAGAGATGCAGGAGATGCTTCGCCGAGAGATCTTTAAATTTATTTTGGCAAAGGTAGGAACAATAGATGAATATCTGCATCTTTCAAGAATGTAATATCAATCTTCTATGTCATTCAAATCTGTGAACTTATTTCAAAGTTTTCTTCCGGATCCATCACATTCAAGTTCTTTTTAGGTCGATGTTTCGAACCAGCAATAGTGGTTCATCTTCAGGATGTGAAAGAATTAATTGAAAGACTAGTCTTAATTGTCAAATATATATAGAGATGCAAGAGATGCTTAGCTGACAGATCTTTAAATTGATTTTGGCAAAGGTAGGAACAATTGGCGAATCTCTGCATCTTTTCAAGAATGTAAGGTCAGTTTTATTTTTCGTTAAGAGCAATCTGCGTCATTCAAATTTGCGAACTTCTTTCAAAATTTACTTATGGATCCATCAAATTCATCTTCTTTTTAGATTGACATTTTGAACCAGCAACGGTGGTTCATCTTCAAGATGTGGAAGAACTAATTGAAAGACTGGTCTTATTTGTCAAATATATATAAAGATGTAAGAGATGCTTAGCCGACAGATCTTTAAATTGATTTTGGCAAAGTTTGGAAGAATTGACGAATATTTGCATGTTTCCAAGAATGTAAGGTTAGTCTTATTTTTCGTTAAGCGTGATTTGTGTCATTCAAATTTGTGAACTTCTTTCAAAATTTTCTTCCGGATCCATGGCATTCAATTTATTTTTAGATTGATAGTTCGAACCAGCAATGGTGGTTCATATTCAGGATGTGAAAGAATTAATTGAATGACTGATCTTATTTGTCAAATATATATAGAGATGCAAAAGATGCTTAGCGACAGATCTTCAAATTGATTTTGGAAAAGATAGGAACAATTGACGAATCTCTCCATCTTTTCAAGAATGTAAGGTCAGTCTTCTTTTTCGTTTAGAGCAATCCATGTCGTTCAAATCTGCGAACTTCTTTCAAAATTTTCTTCCTGATCCATCGTATTCAATTTATTTTTAGATCGATGTTTCGATCGAGCAATGGTGGTTCAGATTCAGGATGTGAAAGAATTAATTGAAGGACTGGTCTTATTTGTCAAATATATATAGAGATACAAGAGATGCTTAGCCAATGGATCTTTAAATTGATTTTCGCAAAGGTAAGAACAATTGACGAATCTCTGCATCTTTTCAAGAATGTAAGGTCAGTCTTCCTTTTCGTTAAGAGCAATCTGTGTCATTCAAATCTGCGAACTTCTATCAAAATTTTATTCCAGATTGATTGCATTCAATTTCTTTTTAGATCTATGTTTTGAACCAGCAACGATGGTTCATCTTCAAGATGTGAAAGAATTAACTGAAACACTGGTCTTATTTGTCAAATATATATAGAGATGCAAGAGATGCTTAGCCAATAGATCTTTAAATTGATTTTGGCAAAGGTAGGAACAATTGACGAATCTCTGCATCTTTTCAAGAATGTAAGGTCAATCTTCTTTTTCGTTAAGAGCAATCTGTGTCATTCAAATTTTCAAACTTATTTCAAAGTTTTCTTCCGAATCCATCACATTCAATTTCTTTTTAGATCGATGTTTCGAACCAGCAACAGTGGTTCATCTTCAGGATGTGAAAGAATTAGTTGAAAGACTGGTCTTATTTGTCAAATATATATGGAGATGCAAGAGATGCTTAGCCGACAGATCTTTAAATTGATTTTGGCAAAGGTAGGAACAATTGACGAATCTCTGCATCTTTTCAAGAATGTAAGGTCAGTCTTCCTTTTCTTTAAGAGCAATCTATGTCATTCAAATCTGCGAACTTCTTTGAAAATTGTCTTCTAGATCCATCACATTCAATTTCTTTCTAGATCGATGTTTTGAACCAACAATGATTGTTCATCTTCAGGATGTGAAAGAATTAATAGAAAGACTAGTCTTATTTGTCAAATATATATAGAGATGCAAGAGATGCTTCGCCGACAGATCTTTAAATTGATTTAGGCAAAGGTAGGAAAAATTGACAAATATCTACATCTTTTCAAGAATGTAAGGTCAGTGTTACTTTTCGGTTAGAGAAATCTGTGCCATTCAAATCTGCGAACTTCTTTCAAAATCTTCTTCTGAATCTGTCGCATTCAGTTTCTTTTTAGATCAACATTTCGAACAAGCAACGGTGGTTCATCTTGAGGATGTGAAAGAATTAATTGAAAGACCAGTATTATTTGTCAAATATATATAGAGATGCAAGAGATTCTTAGCCGACAAATATTTAAATTGATTTTGGCAAAGGTAGGAACAATTAACGAATCTCTGCATCTTTTCAAGAATGTAAGGTCAGTGTTATTTTTCGTTAAGAGAAATCTGTGTCATTCAAATCTGCAAACTTCTTTCAAAATTTTCTTCTGGATCCATCGCATTCAATTTCTTTTAGATCGATGTTTCGAACCAGCAAAGGTGGTTCACCTTAAGGATGTGAAAGAATTAATTGAAAGACTGGTCTTTTTTTTCAAATATATATAGAGATGTAAGAGATGCTTAGCTGACATATCTTTAAATTGATTTTGGCAAAGGTAGAAACAATTGATGAATCTTTGCATATTTTCAGGAATGTAAGGTCAATCTTCTTTTTCATTAAGAGCAATCTGTGTAGTTCAAATCTGTGAAATTCTATCAAAATTTTCTTCCAGATCCATCGCATTCAATTTCTTTTTAGATTGACATTCCGAACCAGCAACGTTGGTTCATATTCAGGATGTGAAAGAATTAATTGAAATACTAGTATTATTTATCAAACATATATAGAGATGTAAGAGATGCTTAGCCGACAAAACTTTAAATTGATTTTGGCGAAGGTAGGAACAATTAACAAATCTCTGCATCTTTTCAAGAATGTAAGGTCAGCCTTCTTTTTCATAAAGAGCAATCTGTGTCGTTCAAATCTGTGAACTTCTTTCAAAATTTTCTTCCAGATCCATCGCATTCAATTTCTTTTTAGATCGACATTTCGAACCAGCAATGGTGGTTCATGTTCAGGATGTGAAAGAATTAATTGAAACACTGGTCTTGTTTGTCAAATATATATAAAGATACAAGAGACGCTTAGCTGGAAGATCTTTAAATTGATTTTTGCAAAGGTAGGAACAATTGACAAATCTCTACATCTTTTCAAGAATGTAAGGTCAGTCTTTTTTTTCGTTGAGAGCATTCTCTGTCGTTCAAATCTGTGAAATTCTTTCATAATTTTCTTCTGGATCCACTGCATTCAATTTATTTTTAGATCGTTGTTTCAAACCAGCAATATTGGTTCATCTTCAGGATGTGAAAGAATTAATTGAAAGACTGGTCTGATTTGTCAAATATATATAGAGATGCAAGAGATGCTTAGCCGACAGACCTTTAAATTTATATTGACAAAGGTAGGAACAATTCACGAATCTCTGCATCTTTTCACGAATGTAAGGTCAATCTTCTTTTTCATTAAGAGTGATCTATGTCGTTCAAATCTGCGAACTTCTTTCAAAATTTTCTTACAGATCCATTGCATTCAATTTCTTTTTAGGTTGACGTTTCGAACCAACAACGGTGGTTCATCTTCAGGATGTGAAAGAATTAATTGAAAGACTAGTCTTATTTGTCAAATATATGTAGAGATGCAACAGATGCTTAGTCAATAGATCTTTAAACTGATTTTGGCAAAGGTAGGAACAATTGGCGAATCTCTCCATCTTTTCAAGAATGTAAGGTTGGTCTTCTTTCTCGTTAAGAGCAGTCTGTGTTGTTCAAATCTGCGAACTTCTTTGAAAATTTTCTTCTGGATCCATCACATTCAATTTCTTTTTATATGAATTTTCCGAACCAGCAATGGTGGTTCATCTTCAGGATGTGAAAGAATTAATTAAAATACTAGTCTTATTTGTCAAATATATATAGGGATGCAAGAGATTCTTAGCTGATAGATCTTTAAATTGATTTTAGCAGAGGTAGGAACAATTGATGAATCTCTGCATCTTTTCAAGAATGTAAGGTCAGTTTTGTTTATCGTTAAGAGCAATCTGTGTCGTTCAAATCTGTGAACTTCTTTCAAAATTTTCTTTCGGATCCATCGCATTCAATTTCTTTTTAGATTGACATTTCAAACAATTAATGGTTGTTAATCTTCAGGATGTGGAAGAATTAATTGAAATACTAGTCTTATTTGTCAAATATATATAGATATGAAAGAGAAGCTTAGCCGACATATCTTTAAATTGATTTTGGCAAAGGTAGGAACAATTGACAAATGTCTACATATTTTCAAGAATGTAAGGTTAGTCTTCCTTTTCATTGAGAGCAATCTGTGTCATTCAAATCTGTGAACTTCTTTCAAAATTTTCTTCTGAATCCATCGTATTCAATTTCTTTTTAGATTGACATTTCGAACCAGCAACGGTGGTTCATCTTCAGGATGTGAAAGAACTAATTGAAAGACTGGTCTTATTTGTCAAATATATATAGAGATGCAAGAGATGCTTAGCCAACAGATCTTTAAATTGTTTTTGGCAAAGGTAGGAACAATTGATTAATCTCTACATGTTTCCAAGAATGTAAGGACAATCTTCCTTTTCGCTAAGAGCAATCTGTGTCGTTCAAATCTACGAACTTCTTTAAAAAATTTCTTCCGGATAGATTGAATTCAGTTTCCTTTTAGATTGATATTTTGAGCCAGCAACGGTGGTTCATCTTCAACATGTGAAAGAATTAATTGAAAGATTGGTCTTATTTTTCAAATATATATAGAGATGCAAGAGATGCTTAGCCAACAGACCTTTAAATTGATTTTGGCAAAGGTAGGAACAATTGACGAATCTCTACATCTTTTCAAGAATGTAAGGTTAGTATTCTTTTTCGTTAAGAGAAATCTGTGTCATTCAAATCTACGAATTTCTTTCAAAATTTTCTTCTGGATCCATCTTATTCAATTTCTTTTTAGATCGATGTTTCGAACTAGCAAAGGTGGTTCATCTTCAAGATGTGATACAATTAATGAAAAGACTGGTCTTATTTGTCAAATATATATTGAGATGCAAGAGATGCTTAGCAGACAGAGATTTAAATTGATTTTGGCAAAGGTAGGAACAATTGATGAATCTCTACATCTTTTAAAGAATGTAAGGTCAGTCTTCTTTTTTGTTAAGAGAAATTTGTGTCGTTCAAATTTGCAAAATTCTATCAAAATTTTGTTCCAGATCCTTCGCATTCAATTTCTTTTTAGAACGACGTTTCAAACCAGCAACGGTGGTTCATCTTCAGGACATGAAAGAATGAATTGAAACACTGGTCTTATTTGTCAAATATATATAGAGATGCAAGAGATGCTTAGCCGACAGATATTTAAATTGATTTTGGCAAAGGTAGGAACAATTAACGAATCTCTACATATTTTCAAGAATGTAAGGTCAGTCTTCTTTTTCTTTAAGACCAATCTGTGTCATTCAAATCTGTGAACTTCTTTCAAAATTTTCTTTTGGATCCATCGCATTCAATTTCTTTTTAGATTGACGTTTCGAACCAGCAACAGTTGTTCATCTTCAGGATGTGAAAGAATTAATTGAAAGACTGGTCTATTTTGTCAAATATATATAGAGATGCAAGAGATGCTTAGCCGACAGATCTTTAAATTGATTTTGGCAAAGGTAGAAACAATTAACGAATATCTACATCTTTTCAAGAATGTAAGTTCAGTCTTCCTTTTCGTTGAGAGCAATTTGTGTCATTCAAATCTGCTAATTTCTTTCAAAATTTTCTTACGGATCCATCTCATTCAATTTCTTTTTAGATCGATGTTTCGAACTAGCAAAGGTGCTTCATCTTCAGGATGTGAAAGAATTAATTGAAAGACGGGTATTTTTTGTCAAATATATATAGAGATGCAAGAGATGCTTAGCCGACAAATGTTTAAATTGATTTTGGCAAAGGTAGGAACAATTGACGAATCTCTGCATCTTTTCAAGAATGTAAGGTCAGTGTTATTTTTCGTTAAGAGCAATCTGTGTCGTTCAAATCTGTGAACTTATTTCAAAGTTTTCTTCCAGATCGATCACATTCAATTTCCTTTTGGATCGATGTTTCGAACCAGCAACAGTGGTTCATCTTCAAGATGTGAAAGAATTAATTGAAAGATTAGTCTTATTTGTCAAATATATATAGAGATGCAAGAGATGCTTAGCCGACAGATCTTTAAATTGATTTTGGCAAAGGTAGGAAAAATTGACGAATCTCTGCATCTTTTCAAGAATGTAAGGTCAGTCTTCTTTTTTTTTTAAGAGCAATCTGTGTCATTCAAATCTATGAACTTCTTTCAAAATTTTCTTTGGATCCATCACATTCAATTTCTTTTTAGATTGACGTTTCGAACCAGTAACAGTTGTTCATCTTCAGGGTGTGAAAGAATTAATTGAAAGACTGGTCTTTTTTGTGAAATATATATAGATATGCAAGAGATGCTTAGCCAACAGATCTTTAAATTGATGTTGGCAAAGGTAGGAACAATTGACGAATATCTACATCTTTTCAAGAATGTAAGGTCAGTCTTCCTTTTTGTTGAGAGCAATCTGTGCCGTTCAAATCTATGAACTTCTTTCAAAATTTTCTTCGGAATCCATCACATTCAGTTTCTTTTTAGATTGACATTTCGAACCAACAATGGTGGTTCATCTTCAGGATGTGAAAGAATTAATTGAAAGACTGGTATTATTTGTCAAATATATATAGAGATGCAAGAGATGCTTAGTTGACAGATCTTTAAATTGATTTTGGCAAAGGTAGGAACAATTAACGAATCTTTGCATCTTTTCAAGAATGTAAGGTCAATATTCTTTTTTGTTAAGAGAAATCTGTGTCATTCAAATCTGCGAATTTCTTTCAAAATTTTCGTACGGATCCATCTTATTCAATTTCTTTTTTAGATCGATGTTTTGAACTAGCAAAGGTGGTTCATCTTCAAGATGTGAAAGAATTAATTAAATTACTGGTCCTATTTGTCAAATATATATAGAGATGCAAGAGATGCTTAGCTGACAAATCTTTAAATTGATTTTGGCAAAGGTAGGAACAATTGATGAATCTCTACATCTTTCCAAGAATGTAAGGTCAGTCTTCTTTTTCGTTCAGAGAAATCTATGTCGTTCAAATCTTCAAAATTCTATCAAAATTTTCTTCCAGATCCATCGCATTCAATTTTTTTTAGATTGACGTTTCGAACCAACAACGGTGGTTCATCTTCAGAACGTGAAAGAATTAATTGAAAGACTGGTGTTATTTGTCAAATATATAAAGAGATGCAAGAGATGCTTAGCCAACAGATCTTTAAATTGATTTTGGCAAAGGTAGGAACAATTGACGAATCTCTACATCTTTTCAAGAATGTAAGGTCAGTGTTCTT
>APFE031349262.1:46788-109746 GCA_000404065.3 Pinus taeda
AATCTCTACAGCTTTCCAAGAATGTAAGTTAGTCTTTTTTTTCGTTAAGAGAAATCTGTGTTGTTCAAATTTGTGAAATTCTATCAAAATTTTCTTCCAGACCCATCGCGTTCAATTCCTTTTTAGATCAACATTCCGAACCAACAACGTTGGTTCATCTTTAGGATGTGAAAGAATTAATTGAAAGACTGGTCTTATTTGTCAAATATATATAGACATGTAAGAGAAGCTTAGCCGACAAATCTTTGAATTGATTTTGCCAAAGGTAGGAACAATTAACAAATCTCTTCATCTTTTCAAGAATGTAAGGTTAGTCTTCTTTTTCATTAAGAGCAATCTGTTTCATTCAAATCTATGAACGTCTTTCAAAATTTTCTTCCAGATCCATCGCATTCAATTTCTTTTTAGATCGATGTTTTGAACCAGCAACAGTGGTTCATCTTCAGGATGTGAAAAAATTAATTGAAAGACAGGTCTTATTTGTCAAATATATATAAAGATGCAAGAGATGCTTAGCTAAAAGATATTTAAATTGATTTTGGCAAAGGTAGGAACAATTGACAAATCTCTGCATCTTTTCAAGAATGTAAGGTCAGTCTACTTTCTCGTTGAGAGCAATCTGTGTCACTCAAATCTGGGAAATTCTTTCAGAATTTTCTTCCTGATCCATCGCATTCAATTTCTTTTTAGAACGACGTTTCAAACCAGAAATCATGGTTCATCTTCAGGATGTCAAAGAATTAATTGAAAGACTGGTCTTATTTGTCAAATATATATAAAGATGCAGGAGATGCTTAGCTGACAGATCTTTAAATTGATTTTGGCAAAGGTAGGAACAATTGACGAATCTCTGCATCTTTTCAAGAATGTAAGGTCAATCTTATTTTTCATTAAGAGAAATCTGTGTCGTTCAAATCTGCGAAATTCTATCAAAATTTTCTTCCAAATCCATTGCATTTAATTTCTTTTTAGATCGACGCTCCGAACCAGCAACGTTGGTTCATCTTCAGGATGTGCAAGAATTAATTGAAATACTGGTATTATTTGTCAAATATATATAGATATGTAAGAGATTCTTAGCCGACAGATCTTTAAATTGATTTTGGCAAAGGTAGGAACAATTAACAAATCTCTACATCTTTTCAAGAATGTAAGGTCATTCTTATTTTTCGTTAAGAGCAATCTGTGTCATTCAAATCTGCGAACTTCTTTCAAAATTTTCTTCCATATCCATCACATTCAATTTCCTTTTAGATTGATGTTTCGAACCAGCAATGGTGGTTCATCTTCAGGATGTGAAAGAATGAATTGAAAGACTAGGCTTATTTGTCAAATATATATAAAGATGCACGAGATGCTTAGCTGAGAGATCTTTAAATTGATTTTGACAAAGGTAGGAACAATTGGTGAATCTCTACATCTTTTCAAGAATGTAAGGTCAATATTCTTTTTCGTTAAGAGAAATCTGCGTCGTTCAAATCTGTGAACCTCTTTCAAAATTTTCTTCTGGATCCATCACATTCAATTTCTTTTTAGATCGATGTTTTGAACTAGCAAAGGTAGTTCATCTTCAGGATGCGAAAGAATTAATTAAAACATTGGTCTTATTTGTCAAATATATATAGAGATGCAAGAGATGCTTAGCTGACAGATCTTTAAATTGATTTTGGCAAAGGTAGGAACAATTGATGAATCTCTACAGCTTTCCAAGAATGTAAGTTAGTCTTTTTTTTCGTTAAGAGAAATCTGTGTTGTTCAAATTTGTGAAATTCTATCAAAATTTTCTTCCAGACCCATCGCGTTCAATTCCTTTTTAGATCAACATTCCGAACCAACAACGTTGGTTCATCTTTAGGATGTGAAAGAATTAATTGAAAGACTGGTCTTATTTGTAAAATATATATAGACATGTAAGAGAAGCTTAGCCGACAAATCTTTGAATTGATTTTGCCAAAGGTAGGAACAATTAACAAATCTCTTCATCTTTTCAAGAATGTAAGGTTAGTCTTCTTTTTCATTAAGAGCAATCTGTTTCATTCAAATCTATGAACGTCTTTCAAAATTTTCTTCCAGATCCATCGCATTCAATTTCTTTTTAGATCGATGTTTTGAACTAGCAACAGTGGTTCATCTTCAGGATGTGAAAAAATTAATTGAAAGACAGGTCTTATTTGTCAAATATATATAAAGATGCAAGAGATGCTTAGCTAAAAGATATTTAAATTGATTTTGGCAAAGGTAGGAACAATTGACAAATCTCTGCATCTTTTCAAGAATGTAAGGTCAGTCTACTTTCTCGTTGAGAGCAATCTGTGTCACTCAAATCTGGGAAATTCTTTCAGAATTTTCTTCTGGAGCCATCACATTCAATTTCTTTTGAGATCAACGTTTCGAACCAGCAATGGTGGATCATCTTCAGGATGTGGAAGAATTAATTGAAAGACTAGCCTTATTTGTCAAATATATATAGAGATGCAAGAGATGCTTAGCCGACAATCTTTAAATTGATTTTGACAAAGGTAGGAACAATACACGAATCTCTGCATATTTTCATGAATGTAAGGTCAGTCTTCTTTTTTGTTAAGAGTGATCCATGTCGTTCAAATCTGTGAACTTCTTTCAAAATTTTCCTATAGATCCGTTGCATTCAATTTCTTTTTATATTGACGTTTCGAACCAGCAATGGTGGTTCATTTTGAGGATGTGAAAGAATTATTTGAAAGATTGGTCTTATTTGTCAAATACATATAGAGATGCAAGAGATGCTTAGCCGATAGATCTTTAAGTTGATTTTGGAAAAGGTAAGAACAATTGAAGAATCTCTGCATCTTTTCAAGAATGTAAGGTTAGTCTTCTTTTTCGTTAAGAGAAATTTGTGTCATTGAAATCTACGAAATTCTTTCAAAACTTTCTTCTAGATACATCGCATTCAATTTCTTTTGAGATCGATGTTTCGAACTAGCAACGGTGGTTCATCTTCAGGATGTGAAAGAATTAATTGAAAGACTGGTCTTATTTGTCAAATATATATAGAGATGCAAGAGATGCTTAGCCGACAGATCTTTAAATTGATTTTGGCAAAGGTAGGAACAATTGATGAATCTTTGCATCCTTTAAAGAATGTAAGGTCAGTCTTCTTTATCGTTAAGAGCAATCTGTGTCGTTCAAATCTGTTAACCTCTTTCAAAATTTTCTTCAGGATCCATCGCATTCAATTTCTTTTTAGATCGACATTTTGAACCAACAACGATTGTTAATCTTCAGGATGTGGAAGAGTTACTTGAAGGACTGGTCTTATTTATCAATTACATATAGAGATACAAGAGATGCTTAGCCGACAGATCTTTAAATTGATTTTGGAAAAAGTACGAACAATTGACAAATCTCTGCATCTTTTCAAGAATGTAAGGTCAGTCTTCTTTATCATTAAGAGCAATCTGTGTCGTTCAAATCTATGAAATTCTTTCAGAATTTTCTTCTGGATCCATCACATTCAATTTCTTTTGAGATCGACGTTTCAAACCAGCAACTGTGGATCATCTTCATGATGTGGAAGAATTAATTGAAAGACTAGCCTTATTTGTCAAATATATATAGAGATGCAAGAGATGCTTAGCTGACAATTTTTAAATTGATTTTGACAAAGGTAGGAACAATTAACAAATCTCTACATCTTTTCAAGAATGTAAGGTCAGTCTTCTTTTTCGTTAAGAGTGATCCGTGTCATTCAAATCTGCGAACTTCTTTCAAAAATTTTGTACAGATCCATTGCATTCAATTTCTTTTTAGATCTACGTTTCAAACCAGCAATGGTGGTTCATCTTGAGGATGTGAAATAATTATTTGAAAGATTGGTCTTATTTGTCAAATATATATAGAGATGCAAGAGATGCTTAGCCGATAGATCTTTAAGTTGATTTTGGCAAAGGTAGGAATAATTGACAAATCTCTGCATCTTTTCAAAAATGTAAGGTTAGTCTTCTTTTTCGTTAAGAGAAATTTGTGCTGTTCAAATCTGCGAACTTCCTTCAAAACTTTCTTCTAGATACATCGCATTCAATTTCTTTTTAGATCGATGTTTCGAAGTAGCAACAGTGGTTCATCTTCAGGATGTGAAAGAATTAATTGAAAGATTGGACTTATTTGTCAAATATATATAGAGATGCAAGAGATGCTTAGCCGACAGATATTTAAATTGATTTTGGCAAAGGTAGGAATGTAAGGTCAGTCTTCTTTATCGTTAAGAGCAATCTGTGTCGTTCAAATCTGTTAACTTCTTTCAAAATTTTCTTCTGGATCCATCACATTCAATTTCTTCTTAGATCGACATTTTGAACCAACAACGGTTGTTAATGTTTAGGATGTGGAAGAATGAATTAAAGGACTGGTCTTATTTATCAATTACATATAGAGATACAAGAGATGCTTAGCCGACAGATCATTAAATTGATTTTGGCAAAGGCAGGAACAATTGACGAATCTCTCCATCTTTTCAAGAATGTAAGGTCAGTCTTCTTCTTCATTAAGAGTAATCTGTGTCGTTCAAATACGCGAACTTCTTTCAAAATTTTGTTCCGGATCCATCGCATTCAATTTCCTTTTAGATTGAAATTTCGAACCAACAATGGTGGTTCATCTTGAGGATGTGAAAGAATTAATTGAAAGACTGGTCTTATTTGTCAAATATATATAGAGATGCACGAGATGCTTAGCCGAGAGATCTTTAAATTGGTTTTGGCAAAGGTAGGAACAATTGGCGAATCTCTGCATCTTTTCAAGAATGTAATGTCAGTCTTTTTTCGTTAAGAGCAATCTGTGTCATTCAAATCTGTGAACTTCTTTCAAAATTTTCTTCTGGATCCATCGAATTAAATTTCTTTTTAGATCGATGTTTCAAACCAGCAATGATGGTTCATCTTCGGGATGTGGAAGAATTAATTGAAAGACTAGTCCTATTTGTCAAATATATATAGAGATGTAAGAGATGCTTAGCCAACAGATCTTTAAATTGATTTTGGCAAAGGTAGGAACAATTCATGAATCTCTGCAACTTTTCAAGAATGTAAGGTTAGTCTTCTTTTTCGTTAAGTGCAATCTGTGTCACTCAAATCTGCGAACTTCTTTCAAAATTTTCTTCTAGATCCATTGCATTCAATTTCTTTTTAGATTGGCATTTCAAACCAGCAATGGTGGTTCATCTTTACTATGTGAGAGAATTAATTGAATGACTGGTCTTATTTGTCAAATATAGATAGAGATGCAAGAGATGCTTAGCCGATAGATATTCAAATTGATTTTGGCAAAGGTAGGAACAATTGACAAAGCTCTGCATCTTTTCAAGAATGTAAGGTTAGTATTCTTTTTCATTAAGAAAAATCTGTGTCGTTCAAATCTGTGAACTTCTTTCAAAATTTTCTTCTAGATCCATCACATTAAATTTCTTTTTAGATCGACATTTCGATCCAGCAACGGTGGTTCATTTTTAGGATGTGAAAGAATTAATTGAAAGACTAGTCTTATTTGTAAATATATATAGAGATGCAAGAGATGCTTAGCCAATAGATCTTTAAATTGATTTTGGCAAAGGTAGGAACAATTGACGAATCTCGGCATCTTTTCAAGAATGTAAGGTCAATCTTCTTTTTCGTTAAGAGCAATCTGTGTCGTTCAAATCTACAAACTTCTTTCAAAATTTTCCTCCGAATCAATCGCATTCAATTTCCTTTTAGATCGACGTTTTGAACCAACAATGGTGGTTCATCTTCAGGATGTGAAAGAATTAATTGAAAGACTGGTCTTATTTGTCAAATACATATAGAGATGCAAGAGATGCTTAGTTGACATATCTTTCAATTGATTTTGGTAAAGGTAGGAATAATTGACGAATCTCCACATCTTTTCAAGAATGTAAGTTCAGTCTTTTTTTTCATTAAGAGCAATCTTTGTCATTCAAATCTGCGAACTTATCTCAAAATTTTCTTCCAGATCCATCACATTCAATTTCTTTTTAGATCGATTTTTTGAACCAGCAACAGTGGTTCATCTTCAGGATGTGAAATAATTAATTGAAAGACTGGTCTTATTTGTCAAATATATATAGAGATGCAAGAGATGCTTAGCTGACAAAGCTTTAAATTGATTTTGGCAAAGGTAGGAACAATTGACGAATCTCTGCATCTTTTCAAGAATGTAAGGTGAGCCTTCTTTTTCATTAAGAGCAATCTGTGTCGTTCAAATCTGCGAACTTCTTTCAAAATTTTCTTCTGGATCCATTGCATTCAATTTCATTTTAGATCAACGTTTCGAACCAGCAATGGTGGTTCATCTTCCGGATGTGAAAAAATTAATTGAAAGACTGGTATTATTTGTCAAATATATATAGATATGTAAGAGATGCTTAGCCGACAGATCCTTAAATTGATTTCGGCAAAGGTAGGGACAATTGACAAATCTCTACATCTTTTCAAGAATGTAAGGACAGTCTTCTTTTTCGTTAAGAGCAATCTGTGTCATTCAAATCTGTAAACTTCTTTCAAAATTTTCTTCCAGATCCATCTCATTCAATTTCTTTTTAGATCGATGTTTCGAACCAGCAACGGTGGTTCATCTTCAGGATGTGAAAGAATTAATTGAAAGACTAGTCTTATTTGTCAAATATATATATATAATAATATATATATAATTATATATATATATATATATATAATATATATATATATATATATATATATATATATATATATATATAATATATATATAATATTATATATATCATATATATATTAATATATAATATATAATATATAATATATATATATATTATATATAATTATAATAGATATATATATATATAATATATATAATATATATATATGCAAGAGATGCTAGCAACAATCTTTAAATTGATTTGGCAAAAAGGAGAAAAAATTGAATGAAATCTCTACATATTTTCAAGAATGTAAGGTCAGTCTTGTTTTTCATTAAGAGCAATCCGTGTCATTGAAATCTGTGAAATTCTTTCAAAATTTTCTTCCAGATCGTTCATCTTGAGGATGTGAAAGAATTAATTGAAAGACTGGTCTTATTTATCAAATATATATAGAGATGCAAGAGATGCTTAGCGGACAGATCTTTAAATTGATTTTGGCAAAGGTAGGAACAATTGACAAATCTCTGCATCTTTTCAAGAATGTAAGGTCAGTCCTCTTTTTCGTTAAGAGCAATCTGTGTCGTTCAAATCTACGAAGTTCTTTCAAAATTTTATTCTGGATTCATCACATTCAATTTCTTTTTAGATCGACGTTTCGAACTAGCAACGATGGTTCATCTTGAGGATCAAAAAGAATTAATTGAAAGACTGATCTTATTTGTCAACTATATATAGATATGCAAGAGATGCTTAGCCGACAAAAATTTAAATTGATTTTGGCAAAGGTAGGAACAATTGATGAATCTCTGCATATTTTCAAGAATGTAGGGTCAGTCTTCTTTTTCGTTAAGAGCAATCTGTGTTGTGCAAATTTGTGAACTTCTTTCAAAATTGTCTTCCATATCCATCGCATTCAATTTCTTTTTAGATCGACGTTTCGAACCAAAAACAGTGGTTCCTCTTCAGGATGTGAAAGAATTAATTGAAAGACTAGTCTTATTTGTCAAATATATATAGAGATGTAGGAGATGCTTAGCCAACAGATCTTTAAATTGATTTTGGCAAAGGTAGCCACAATTGACGAATCTGTGCATCTTTTCGAGAATGTAAGGTTAGTCTTCTTTTTAGTTAAGAGCAATTTTTTTCGTTCAAATATGTGAACTTCTTTCAAAATTTTCTTTCAGATCCATTGTATTCAATTTCTTTTTAGATCGACATTTTGAACCATCAACAATGGTTCATCTTGAGGATGTGAAAGAATTAATTGAAATACTGGTCTTATTTGTCAAATATATATAGAGATGCAAGAGATGTTTAGCCGACAGATCTTGAAGTTTATTTTGGCAAAGGTAGGAACAACTAAAGAATCTCTGCATATTTTCATGAATGTAAGGTCAGTCTTCTTTTTCGTTAAGAGCAATGTGTGTCGTTCAAATCTGCGAACTTCTTTCAAACTTTTCTTCTGGATCCATCGCATTCAATCTATTTTTAGATCCACATTTCGAACCAGCAACACTGGTTCATCTTCAAGATGTGAAAGAATTAATTGAAAGACTGATCTTATTTGTCAAATATTTATAGAGATGCAAGAGATGCTTAGCCGATAGATTTTTAACGACAATCCAATCATCTAGATAGACCTCCAACAACTTGTGGATATATTCTATGATCTTGGTAATCAATCAATTTAAAGATCTGTCGGCTAAGCATCTCTCGCATCTCTATATTTATTGACAAATAAGACCAGTATTTCAATTAATTCTTTCACATCCTGAAGATGAACCACCGTTGCTGGTTTGAAACATCGATCTAAAAAGAAATTGAATGCGATGGATCCAGAAGAAAATCTAGACAAACATGAGACTCGCAGAAACCTCAAAGACAAAATACTCACCCAATACTGAAGGGAGATTTTGAAAGAAGTTCGCAGATTTGAATGACACAGATTTCTCTTAACGAAAAAGAAGGCTAACCTTAGATTCTTGAAAAGATGTAGAGATTCGTCAATTGTTCCTACCTTTTCCAAAATCAATTAAAAGATCCGTTGGCTAAGCATCTCTTGCATCTCTATATATATTTGACAAATAAGACCAGTATTTCAATTAATTCTTTCACATCCCGAAGATGAACCACCGTTGCTGGCTCGAGACGTCGATCTAAAAAGAAATTTAATGTGATGGATCTGGAAGAAAATGTACACTAACATGAGACTCACAGAAACCTCAAAGACAAAATACTCACCCAATACGGAATGGAGATTTTGAAAGAAGTTCGCAGATTTGAACGACACAGATTTCTCTTAATGAAAAAGAAGACTGACCTTACATTCTTGAAAAGATGCAGAGATTCGTCAATTGTTCCTACCTTTGCCAAAATAAATTTAAATATCTGTCTGCTAAGCATCTCTTGCATCTCTATATATATTTGACAAATAAGACTAGTCTTTCAATTAATTCTTTCGCATATTGAAGATGAACCACCGTTGCTAGTTCTAAACGTCGATCTAAAAAGAAATTGAATGCAATGGACCCGAAAGAAAATCTACACAAACATGAGACTCGTAGAAACCTCAAAGACCAAATACTCACCCAATACGGAACAGAGATTTTGAAAGAAGTTTGCAGATTTGAATGACACAGATTGCTCTTAAAAAAAAGAAGACTGACCTTACATTCTTGAAAAGATGCAAAGATTTTTCAATTGTTTCTACCTTTACCAAAATCAATTTAATGATTTGTCAGCTAAGCATCTCTTGCATCTCTATATATATTTGGAAAATAAGATGAGTCTTTCAATTAATTCTTTCACATCCTGAAGATGAACCACCATTGTTGGTTTGAAACATTGATCTAAAAGGAAATTGAATGTGATGGATCCGGAAGAAAATCAACAAAAACATGAGACTCACAGAAACCTCAAAGACAAAATACTCACCCAATAGGGAAGGGAGATTTTGAAAGAAGTTCGCAAATTTGAATGACACAGGTTACTCTTAACGAAAAAGAAAACTGACCTTACATTCCTGGAAAGATGCAGAGATTCGTCAATTGTTCCTACCTTTGCGAAAATCAATTTAAAGATCTATTGGCTAAGCATCTCTTGCATCTCTATCTATATTTGACAAATAAGACTAGTCTTTCAATTAATTTTTTCACATCCTGAAGATGAACCACCGTTGCTGGTTTGAAACATCGATCTAAAAAGAAATTCAATGGGATGGATCCAGAAGAAAATCTACACAAACAATTGAGATCGTCATCACTATCATCGTCGCGCATTGGTTTAGCGTATCGCACTCCTTCGGCTGGATCTGGAAGTAATACCACACGTAGTGACTTTTTCTCAAAGATAATTTTGAGCTTCTTTAGATTTATGACTCCATTCATATTGGTAGTCCAATCTATTCCTAGTAGTGTGCGATAGGGATTGCTATCATCGACAATCTCTATCACTTCAAAATCTTCCTGCGCACTTGTACCTTCAATATCGACTATTAACCCTTGTAATCTTCCCATGGGAAAAATGTTTTATTGGTTTTCCATTCATAATTAAATAGGGGACTATTGTAGCATGGGTCTGCCCATCCCTTCCCATGTTTTCTTTGGTAGTACATTCGCATCCGAACACAGATCCAAGATTACCTGATCCATTTCATACTCACCGATTTGTGCAGTCAACCTAATTTGCCTTCCTGTGCACAATGCATGCTTTCAAAGTTTCCAGACCAGACACGGTTCTCCTGACCCTACACACCTAGTGATAAGGTCCTATAATCCTTTGACTGCCTTGTTGTCGTGTAGCAGTTTCATGCATGTCTCCAGAAAGGTAGTGAGCATTGAAGGATCCATCTCTGGTTCTAGTTGATCCTTGCAACCTAAAGTGGAGGCCTTCGTGAAGCTCTTCTTAGCTTCGATGAATGTCTCCTTCATGCCTTCTAAATCAAATTTGGGTTCCTTTGTAGGAGCCTTGCGAACCCATGCACTTTGTTCTGGCTACTTCCCCTTATCATATCCAATGGTCATACCGCTCATGAGCATCATGTTTACATTCAGGTCTTCTTCATGCGGTTCACAGTTCATCATCTATAAATTTTGAGTTGGAGGGGGTTGGAGTAACCCCTTTTCACGCATCGTCGCTATTAGTGAAGGGAAGTCTTCTACCTTATGATCAAACTAAGTACAATACCAACATGATGTCCTTGTCAAGTTTGTACAATCCCGGGCATAGTGCCCTAGCCCTCTGCATTTGTAACAAATTAGCTATCTGCGACCCCTTCCTGGTCCCATTCCACCTCAACCTCAACTGCACCCCTAAAACCCAACGTGCACCATCCTGCATTTAGGTTGAAAGCTCGCGTTTCGATCTGTAAATTGTAGGCAGGAGTTTGATCTGTCATTAGTTCATAGCTTCAAAAAGTACATTTGTCATGGCCTACCGACCTATAGAAACTACAAAATAATTGTTGGGACATCTACAAATACTTATGCAATAGATGACAATTGTCCATAGTGTGTTTTCCTCTTATCTGGTAGATCTCACACCATAGTGCATACGCCTCTCTTAGCCCTACTTTTGCATTTGGGCTTAACCACATTGACCCTCCTCCTGCCAAGTAGTTTGCAAACATTGGACATTGGTCCTTGTCATGCCCTTGGCCTTTGCATTTTATGCACCATACTTCCTCCTGCACCTCCGGCTGAGGTGTCCTATCCTATTTTAAACTTTGCATTTCTAGGCACAAATTCTACAGTTGTGCATGGATTTATTGGGTTCCCAACCCCAGGTCTTGTATAGGGGTCTCAAGTAATCTCATTGCCATATCCAATGCTTCGGCCTGGGTGGAAAGTTTTTGCTATGACAACGCCATCCTTAAGTGTGGCGTAAGTGAGGCCACAAACTATGTGCGATGTTGTGCATCTGTGAATGTCATATTAACTTGGCTGATCGTACTCTTCAGCCTTTGGTCCAAATCACAGGGGGTCTCACCTGAGAGCATCACAATCTCCTTAAACCCGATGATAGATTGTGTTTTTGAATTTGGCCTCCTAAATTCCCTGTTTAGTGCAGCTTGGATATCTGTGATTCCTGCATTCAGGTGGTCATTATAATTCTTGATATACCATGTTAATGTGTGATCCTACCATGCGCTCACTAGCATAGCCTTTTTAATATTGTCATCCAGGACGCATTGTGATTCCCATACTGCTCTTACCAGGAACCAGAATTGGTCCGGATCTTCATTCCCCACTCCACTGAATATCGGTAGTTTGATCGCACTCACTATACTGAACTGTGGTGGTGGTGGAGGTGGGATGGGTGGAGATGGAGGTGAGTAAGGTGAGACGGGTGGCAGTGTAGGTGGTGGTGGTAAATGTGGAATACGCTGCCTTATCAGACTAACTGCATTCCTCGGAGAAACTTTCGTGAGTTCTTCCTCACTTTCTCGCGAGGGTGAAATTAAGAGACTATTTTCCAACTCTTCATTACTTCCACCTCTGTAGATCTTCCCACTCTGCGTAGTCCCATACATTAATTTATTCACATAATAGCATCTTAATCCAAGTGTTCAAAAATTTAATATAGTTACCTCATAGTCCCTTGAGAAAACTTCACTCCACCTCACTGTAGCTGACATTCCTGTCGACTGTGAAATTAGTGATAAATCCTCCTATTGTTCAGTCGAGCCAATGGTCCACAACCTACGCTATCTTATCTCCTTATGCTTCTAGTCTGCGCACTAATTCTAGAGTGCACACTATTATTTTGTCGAGCCTACACCTTCCCTGGCTATCTGCTAACTTTGCGATCCACTCATACAGCTCAGAAGGAAAGGATGCAAAGAAAATTTCATGGATTTCCTTATACAAGTAGTGCTCCAAACACTGTTCCTTAGATACTCGTGGATTTCTGTTTTCTTGCACTGTGAATTCATGAATCTTCTTGTCCAACCACTCTTCAATTTCTTTATTTATTGGATTCCAGTGGCACGAGATCAGACATCCCTTATGTAGATCCCGGTCCTAGCAACGAAACCATTTGTTGGCTTGTATGGGCCTGACCTAGGTTCAGAGGCAATTTAGCCAAGAAAATCCCGGTACTATTGGCCCTTTCAGCAATAGTCCGCGGAGCGCGGACTGAGGTCTCACTCGAAGTAGTATGGGAGGGTGATAGAACCAAGTTTCCACACCCTAGGGATGCATGATGAGCTTTTGGAGGTCCGCAGATTGACCATTCATTACGTGCACCTTCTATCTCTTCACAAACTGCGATGCTGCTTCCGCGTAACCCTAGTCGGGGCACAACCCGTATAATACCCAAGCCCTTCGTTATTTAATCTGTTATTATTCAATTACTTAACTTGTTTATGTAAGACTAATGATTATTATGACATATTCAACAATCATATCAGTGCATGCGATAAATAAAACAGTATAAACATAAAGAAGGAAATGCACAACGAATACAAAGAAATAGGAATCAACTTCTCTTTATTAATCTTCAATCCAGATTACAGACTCGACACTACCCTGCACACTCAATTGCAGGGGTCCGTGCGCTTAGTTGTGGACTCTACTAGGCCTCTGCTCACTCAGCCACAGAGCCTCTTCCTACTACTACAACCCAATACACTTAGACTCCTACTCTAAGATCAAACCATTCCTCTTATTCTCTTCAATTCCTTCGCTCTCTTTACAACTTAGAGCCTCTCTCTATTTATACAATCCCATGGTCCGTGGACGATGGGTAGGCTGATATGACTTTACCTTACATTACATCACTTTAGGGTGGTCAACCCTATGATTTAACCTATACTTCGCGCTCCGCGCCAGCAATTCGTGCAGTCTTACAAAACCTTTAACCAAAACTTGGGCTTTGAGCCCCAAACATACTGTGGAGGATTCCATGCCCAACACACTATAATGATAATCCAAATGCGGGAATCACAGCTATCTAAGTAGTGCTAAACTGAGAATTTAGCAGGCCAAATTCTGAATCAGAATCGGTCATTGGATTGGAAAAGATCATGATGCTACCAGGAAAGACTCCTTGGGAGCTAGATCAGAGACTAAAATGCACGATTCGCAAAGCTAATATGAATCTAATGGATGGACATCATCGTGAATGGTTTGTAGCATCATTAATGCCACATTTGAGGAGTGCGTTGTCGCAATAGAAATTAACGACTCAGGCAGAGGCTTTAGAGATCACAATGAGGCTTCATGAGATCCTGATGCAAGATCCTAACTTGGAAGTTCAACAAATCCATGCATAGCTGAATAATTTATGCCTTGAGATGCAGAGTCTGAAACAGGACAGGACAGCTCGACCAGAAGTGCGAGAAGAGGTATGGTGCATAAAATGCAAGGGTCAGGGTCATGATAAGGACCACTGCCCGGTTTTCACAAATTATCTTGTAGGAGGAGGACTAATGCCGTTAAGGTCGAGAGCACAAGCAGGACCTAGCAAGGTGCCTGCTTTGTGGTGCACAATTTGTCAAATAGTTGGAAAACATGCCACAGACAATTATCACTTGTTACAGAAGCACATGCAAAATTCACAATAGTTGTTCTGCAACTTTTGTAGGTCAGTGGGACACAATGAACACACTTGTAGAAGGTATGAGTTAATGATGGACAAAACTCCCACCTACAGAGTTCAGGCCAAAATGCGGCCCCTTGATCAAAATGCAGGGATGGTGTAAATAGGATCTCAGGGGCACAGATGAGGCCAAGGTGGAGGAGGACCTGGAAGAGGTCGCAGACAGTTGATATGCTACAATTGCAGAGGACCAGGACATTATGCCCACGATTGTACAAATCCAACGTTCCCATCATGTTTGTATTGCAACTTGTTTGATCACGAGACCGAATATTGTCCTACACTGATAACTAGGATACGTGACAAAGGAGCGCTACTGACTCCCCCAACTCAGAACCTACAAATGATGAGGTATAAACCACATGAGGAACATCTGAATGTGAACATTGTGCTCCGAATTGGAATTGTGACGAGAATGACAAAGAAAAATAACCAGAGGATAATACTTGGGTTCACAAAGCTATAGTGAAGGAAGTAGAGTTTGATTTGGAGCACACCTGAGAAACCTTCATGGAAGCCAAGAAGAGCTTCACTAAGGCCTCCACTTCAAGAAGCAAAGATAAATCAGAGCTGGAGATGGACCCATCTATACTCACAACATTCCTGGATACATATATGAAGCTACTGCATGACAAAAGGGCTACACGAACTCATTAACAGATGCACTGGGACTGCGCCACGAGAACCGCTAGTGAGTGTTAGTATTGCATCAAGAATGTTGCAATTGCTGGGCTGCCAACTTTACTTTTATCAACCCGGTAGTTCATAAAAAACTTGGAAGCATCGGTGCTGTATGCACAAGTACTAGTTCTTACTGCAGGTTGTCACTTGGTCAGCCCATGCAAGATCACTAGGAGCCCAAGCCAACTTCTATAGATTTAAGAAGAAGATCTATGTGTGATGAAAGGAAGGAAAGATTTCTCTACAGATGTTATGCTAACTACAGAAATGAGAAAGACTGGAATGTAAAACAAAACCTAGTAAAGCCTAATTAACAAGCCAACTCTATTTCTACCAAAAACACTATGAAAACCATGAAATAAATGCCATTACCTACTCAAGAAAGTAAAAAACATATAACCATGCTATTTCTCGAATTAAATAAGAAGAAAAACATAATTTTGGATTTTTATGTGTTTTTATGTGAATTTAATCATGCATCTAATTTATTGTGTGTGAGTGTGGCAGCAAATAGGTGGAGTTAGAGGGCAATTTTGGAGCTTGGGAGGATGTAGGATGGTGTTGATGGGTCTTAGGAGGTCTTAGGTGGCCTTCTAAAGGCTTTTCCCATACTCGACCTTCAAAAGAATCCCACGGGAAAAACTACAGGAGGACACAAGGAAATAACAAGAGGAAAATATGAAAACTACAAGAGGCCTACAGGAGGAGGCCGAGAGAAATTTTTGTTGTTTTGATGGTGTGAGAGTGGGTGGAAAAGGTGGATGAAGGTTGGGATGAGGTGTTAGGGTACCTAAGGTCTACCATGAACCACCAGGAGACAGAAATATGATTGGGTTTGCTGAGAGAAGTTCTATGGAAAATAAAGGAAACTAGGGCAGAATTGAGGTGAGGTTTGGGACCTATAGGGCATGGATCAGAAGGAGGGTGTGATGGCTGGTAAGCTGGCCTATTGCTAGAAGAGATCTGAAGCATAGAATCTGACAGTCAACCAAGAGAATTGAGCAATAAATGAAATGAGTGCATCCTAGGAAAAACAAAGTTTTGCATAAAAATGGTCTAAACTATGATGTATGAAAGGAAATGCTAAGAGATGCTGCAAGAAAGGAAAGCATGAAAGTGGACCATTGAAAATCAGGAAGTGAACATGTTAAAGGATATCTAAAGAAAAGCAAAACTATACTATCAACCTACTAAAGAGCTACAAAAACTAGAAGTCCTAGGAATGAGGAAAATTTGTGTTTTTGGGGCAACAAGAGAGTCTTTGCCTCAAATCATGGTCCTAGAGGGAGGAAGAGAGGAAAAGGAACTATTGCTAGCATTTTGAATCTTTTTTGATCACTTAACCTACTATAGAAAACACAAAGGGAAGAAAACTACTAAATCATCAAAAGTAACCTATTCTTAACCGTAAGGAGAATACATCTAGCAACAAACTATTCTACCAACTGAAGTAAAGCATACAAATACAAGTAAGGAGAAGCTTGGATGCTTGGATTGGGCCCTAACCCAAGAGATTAAGCCCTCTGAGGTAACTCAGTGCTATCTCAAAAAGGATTCCATATTCATTATCAAAAATAGCAAGATTACATGAAACTGTCACAAAATAATAAGATCGAAATTTGAGCAGAGTTTACACAAGCAAAACAAATCTGACCCTCGTGAGGCCCTAGGCCTCTCTACTTATACATTTTAAGCTACCAATAGCTTCCTTAAAATCAGGGAGGCTTGGCTTCCAAAACTCGAGATAACACTCAATCATCTTCCACTTTCTCAAATTCCTTGTAGTGCATGATTAAGTTGCTCGTACTCCGAGCTGAATGAAGGGGAATTCGAAGTGAGGAGAAATAAATGAGGGTGATTCCCTCCTATAAGCCCTCTCCCCTATCTACTTCGAGTTATTGTTGTACTTTGAACACTATATCCTTGACTTTGACCTAGAAATCCATCAATAATATGCATTAATTACATGTTAGACCACATGGCATAATAACTAACTCAACTTACCCTATAAGCATAAATATAATCAAAAAATCATATAATAAGCTAAGAGAATGGTTTATTTGACTAGGTTAGGAGGTAAAATGAGCCCATATAATTACCCATTTATGAGGCTCATCATCACCCCCTTGCTGAAGGTGTTGCTCATCCTCTGAGCAACATACTCAATCTCTTCATCTTTTATGGCCCTGGTGGCCTCCCTAGCATTCCGGGCTTTTGATGTGGTCTGCTCATGTTCTCCATAAAATCCTATTTTTCTATCTATGTCCTTCCACTATTCCTTCTCTTCTTCTTCTCCTTTTCCTTCCAGCATGCCTAAAAGGAGAGGAGGACTTAGTTTGAGGCCAATCCAGTTGACCCTCAGCCTCTGCATGGAGTGCTTGTAGATAGGCACTCTTTTCAATGCCTCCCTTAGCCTCATTAGGGAATGGTATTCTCTGATCTGCAAGCTGTCGGGTAGGGATTTCCATATTCTCATGCATGCATGCACACAGTCATCCCTAAGTAGCCTTTGCATATCTTGAAAGTGTGCAATGTCTTGTGCCTGATTGGCTAGATATTTAGGGGCAATCTGAGGGCTATTGGCAAGCAGGTTGTATGTGCTAATGAGTGCCATAGGATTTTATGGCTCAACCCTTATAATTAATGGTTCATTCTACTCTTTTATCAACAATCTTTGCATTTATGCTACCCTAAATTCTTCATGGTTCATCCATGAGGCCATGGCCATTAATTGCAAATCCCCCAGCTTGGCATTAGGGTCCCACACATTCATGTTTGTGAGGGCCATGTTGTGTAGGTAGAACTCTGCCATATTTTCTTTATCCTCTAAGGTGCTTTGGTCACATAAATCCATGAACTACCTGTAGTGTTGGAAAGGTATGGTGCCTCTTTGTGCCAAAGTTTTTATTTGGAATTGGAGCCATTGATCCTTCAGATAGAGGCCATAAGACTTGGCTGGTGTTCTACATTGTAATTCTTCCATGGATAAGTTGGCCATGTATGCCAAATGAGTCTCTTTCTCCTATAGCTGCCTCCTTATTATTTCACTCTCATTCTCAAGGCAGCTTCTTGCGATGGCTTTTCTATCTCTAAGAGCACTCAATACTCTGCCCATTTCCCTGAGTTTTTTTCCATGTGGCCAATATCCTCAACTCCTTTCAACTTGGCTATCTACATCCACCTATGTGTTCTCACTCTCTCTTTCTCTAATTCAAAAAATAGTGGAATTGCAAATTTATGTGGGATTATCATGCCTCCCTCAAGTAGATTGTAATAGGATGCAAGACTAGGCTGGGGGTTAGGTTCTTATAGCTCTTGTGCTTCCTCTTTCATCTCTAGCTGTCCTCCTACCTTTTTCTCAAGCTTTTGGGTCTCCTGTAGTTGGGACAATGTCTCCTATAGGACTGTTGCAGCTTCTTGTAGGTCTGGTTTGGGGTCCTATATATCTGCCTTTCCCTTCCATGCTCTGTTAGATACTTCCACTTGCTCTGGAAGTCCTGTGCTTGATCTTATGATGTGTGAGCAGGTCTTCAATCAGGCTAGAAATGAACTTACTTCCTTGGTCTATGACCAACTCTCTTGGATACTCGAACTTATAGAATATGTTTTCCCTCAAAAACTCAGCTACTTTTTCCTCTGTCGCTGCTTTGATTTCTTTTGTCTCCACCCACTTTGTCAGGTAGTCGGTGCACAAAATGATGTACTACTTCTGCTTTGAACGGGGGTTGACATGCCCCACAAAGTCCATGCCCCACTTCTCAAATGGCTCAAAGGTCACCTAAGGTTGCATGGGCATTTCTTCCTTTGGAGTGGGTTTCCCCATCCTCTAACGCTGATCACACTAGCTCGTGTATCTCCTCACATCCTGATGAAGAGTGGGCCAGTAGTAGCCTGCTTGAAATATCTTGAAGGCGGTTCTTTTTGCTGCAAAATGACCTTCACAAGGCCCATCATGATAGTTTAGGAGGATGTCAAAGACTTCCTCCTCCCTGACACATCTTCTCAAGATCTGGTCTGGGCCAAGTTTGAAGAGATTACCTCCAATCCAGGTGAAATGGGCACTTTTCCTTACTATCTTTCTCTTCTCTTTTGAGGATAGGTGTGGTGGGAACTGTGCTGAAACCAAGTAGTTTGCTATATCAACAAACCATGGAGAGAATATAGAAAATAGGTGTTCATCTGGCGTTTTGTCATCTACCATTCCTTTTTCACCTACAGGCAAATTTAATCTAGACAGAAAGTCAACAACAACATTTTCTTTACCAGGCTTATCAATAATGGTTAGATCAAACTGCTACAATAAAAGAAACCATCTAATAATGTGAGCATTTACACCTTGTTTGTTCATTAAATATATAATTTCATCATGATCAATTTGCACAAAGGTTTGATAGCCTGTGATATAATGTCTGAATTTGTTTAAGGAATGCATGACAGCTAGGAGTTCCTTCTCGGTCACTATATAGTTTGGCTTTGCCTTTGACATGTTTTTGTTTATAAAGTATATGGCATAAAGTAATTTTCCATCAATTTGTCCTAAGGCTACTCCTATCACTTTGTTCGAGGCATCTCTATGAATGTGAAAGGGTAGGGCCTAGTTTGGGCCTCTAAGAATTGGGGCACTCACTAGCCTTCTCTTCAAGGTATCTAAGGCTTCTTGACATTTTTCCGACCATATGAACTCAACATATTTACCTAAGAGGCAAAACAAAGGAGAGGCTATCTTGCTAAAGTCTTTAATTAATCTCCTGTAATATCCAACTAAGCCTAGGAAAATTTTGACATCTCTCACCTTTTGAGGAGGTGGGACCCTTTAGATGATGGCAATTTTGTTCGAGTCCACTTGTAGTCCTTGTTGAAATATTGCATGACCTAGCACGGTCCCTTCAATCATAAAAAATTCACATTTTTCTAGACTGAGGGACACGTTCATCCCAATACACTTATCGAGAACTTTTCCTAGGTTAGATAAAGCTTCCTAAAAGTCAGAGCCATAAGGAGTAAAATCATCCATGTATATTTCTACTGCATCATGAACCAGTTCAAAAAATATACTCAATACCACTCTTTGAAAAGTGGTTGGAGCATTGCACAAACCAAAAGGGAAGGACCCAATATGCAAAGGTACCCCAAGGACAAGTGAAAGTGATCTTATCTTGGTCTTCTACGCTGATTTGAATCTGATTGTACCCGCTAAACCCATCTAGGAAAGAGAAAAACTTTTTCCTTGCCAGACCGTCTAACACTTGATCTATGAAAGGTAAAGGAAAATGGTCCTTCTTAGTGGCTTTGTTCAATTCTCGATAGTTGACACAGATTTTCCACTTACCATTTTTCTTTGGCACTAGCACCAAGCGAGAGACCCATTCACTGTTAGAGATGGGATAGATGAATCCCGCATCAAGCAATTTCTATAGTTCTTCCTTAACAATATCTTTAAGTGTTGGATTCATCCTCCTTTGAGGCTGCCTGATTGGTTTGCGATCTTCCTTGATGTATATATGATGAGTACATATTTAAGGGTGCACTCCCTTGATCTCTTTATAACTCTAGGCAAAGGCATCTAGATGTTTTCTCAGTAGGCTACATAGCTCCTTCTCCTGGGAAGTAGATAGGGATGGATTGATTTTCAATGTTCTTTCTGGGCCAAACTCTATATTTTTGACATGGAGAGAAGTAGGGTCAGCCACACAGAGATCAATTGAGGGGTTTTCTTGCGTTTCTCTTACTATGTCTTCTAATGGTTAGACACTGGGAGGTGGATTCTTAATCAAATTTTCAATCATATCATCCTCATCTTGTGGTTTTCCCCCCATGGTGATTTCTAATGCACAAAGTGGTGCAAAATAAACTTCATCCTCATCCTCCTCCTCCAACCAGAGAGTTAAATCATGTTCTAGCAAGGGTTGGGCAGGAGCATATAGGGTTAACTGCTTGGACATGTACCCATTCTTTATGGTCATGTTCATAGCTTGACAACTGACGTAGGCATCGACTGTAGCCAACCATGGTCTTCCCAGGATGAGAGGATACCTAGTGAGCTTTGCCTTTGGCTGGAGAACTAAGAAATTAGCAGGGTACTCCCAAGAATCAATGGAGACTATCACATCTTCCACAATCCCCTCAGGGGTCACTGTGGAGTGGTCTGCTAGCTACAACACTATCGTGGTGTTCCTCAAGGAGCCTTGGAGGTTATGTTTGAGCATTGTGTTCTTTGTCATTACATTAATGGTAGCTCCCAGATCAATCAAGGTATGTGGGACCATTGTGCCATTGATGTGGACATCAACTATTGGGCTTCCAGGATCCAGATATTTTGGACAGATTATCTGCCCCAACATCAGGTCGGAGATTTTTCCTATGACATTTATGGTTGGGGCATATCTCTTGCGCCTTCCTAGATTCCTAAAGCACTTCTCTTTGATCAACCTATTGTATATAGGCACATATTTTATGGCTTGGAGAAGTGGTATCTTCACATATAAGTGTTTCAATTCTCCCAGGAGTTCAATCTCTTCTAGGGTAGGCTAGATTGTCATGGATAGTCTCTTAGGAAAGGGTGGATTTACTTTAGGTTCACTTTCCTTTTTATCTTCTTCAACCTCCTTTGGTGGAGGTTGGCTATCTAGGAGAACTTTCCTAGATCGAAAGTTAATTTCTTGAATATCCACAACATAAGTTGGGCATGATGGTTCCCCACTATACACTTGTTGAGCCTGTCTGTTGTTCAGGTTTGGATTTGGCTGGGCAGGCATTTGGGGTTGCCTTGGTGGATCAAAAGGTTATGGTTGTGGTTGGGAAGGTGTGGAGGCAAAAGAGTGAGAAGAGAGTTGTATTGGGGCCTCCTAATAATGAGATGCATTCCACTGAGGTTGCGACTAAGCATAGGATTGAAATGAATGGGTGGCTGGTTGGGCATGATATTGAGATGTGAAGGACCAAGGATGAGGTGTGGACTAGGAAGGATGAGCAGGGGGGCCCCAAGAAGGTATGGAGGGGACTTGGTCGGGGTTGTAATATGCTTGAGATGTCCCTGGCATCCCCTGCTGGTATGGTCTAGGTCCATGCGGCCTCCTTTGGTTTATGTAATAGATCTATTCAGTGACTCCTTCAGCCCCTTGGTATATAGCTTTATGTCTAGGCAAGGAAGGGCACTTATCTGTAGAATGATTTTCTTCACAGACTGAACAAACCTCTATAGAGTTCAATGGGCATTCATTCCTACGATGCCTCCTGGTGCATATAGGACAAAAGATGGCCAAAGCCCTCTCTGCTTCCTCCTGTTTTCTTTTGATATGTAATATATCCATTTACATGGCAAGAGTCTATAGCATCTCACTCTTGAAGTCTTCTAGCATGTTTCCAATTTCACCTTTAATGGACGAATTGGAGGAAGAGGTATTGGCTATGGGTTGACTCCCCCTACCTTTCTTTCTAGCTGCTATGGAATGGTTTCTAAAAATAGTCTTTATGTCCTCATAGGATAGTTGGTAGGTGTCTCCCCCGACCAATAGATGCAGGGTGTCTGAAGGTCTTCCTGAATTCCCCTGAGCAGGACCAACTTTAGAGACTCAGGGTCAAGTGTACACTTGACCCTTTTGTAATTGAGCTAGAACCTCTCTTCATAGTCTTCCAGGGACACATCACTTCCCATGGTCATTCAGAAGATTTCTTCTTTAGTATCTTTTGACCTACAATAGTCTCGATACTTTTTGTTAAAGGCCTGCTGTATCTGAACTGAAGTTGTGATCCTATTACTAGGTAATCCCATGAACCAGTGCAATGCTACATCCTTGAGAGTAGAAGGGAACATTTTCAACTTTTGCTTGTCTTCTGCATAGTCATAAGTTTGACAAATGACAGCAAACTGAAATAAGAAGGTGTCAGGATCTTCTGTAGTTAGAACATGAAAGTGAGGTAGGGCTGAAGGGCTTATATTCTTCATTTTGGGGGCCCCATTGGTCTCCCGAATGGGGAAGGTACCCTCTATTCTCTCTCCATTTCCCCTAGCATTTCTATTTTTAGCCAATGGCTCCAAAGGAATGTTTTGAGGAGGAGGTCGAGAGAAATTTTCGATATTTTGAGCGCGTGAGAGTGGGTGGAAAAGGTGGATAAAGGTTGGGATGAGGTGTTAGGGCACCTAAGGTCTACCAAGAACCACCAGGAGAGAGAAAGATGATTGGGTTTGCTCAAGGAGAGAGGAAGAAGTTCTATGGAAAATAAAGGAAACTAGGGTAGAATTGAGGTGAGGTTTGGGAGACCTATAGGGCATGGATCAGATGGAGGGTGTGATTGTTGGTAAGATAGCCTACTGCTAGAATAGATTTTCTACATAGAAAATGAAAGTCAAACAAGAAAATCGAGCAACAAATGAAATGAGTGCATCCTAGGAAAAATAGAATTTTGCATAAAAATGGTCTAAACTATGATGTATGAAAGGAAATGCTGAGAGATGCTACAAGAAATGAAAGAATGAAAGAGGACTATTGCAAATCAAGAAGTGAACATGATAAAGGAGATCTAAAGCAAAGCAGAACTAGACTATCAACCTACTAAAGAGTTGCAAACACTAGAAATCCTAGGAATGAGGAAAATCTGTGTTTTGGGGGCAGCAAGAGAGTCTTTGCCTCAAATCATGGTCCCAGAGGGAGGAAGAGAGGCCAAGGCACTATTGCTAGCCTTTTAAATCTTTTCTAATCACTTCTTAACTTGCTACATAAAGCAAAAATGGAAGCAAACTACTAAATCATCAAAAGCAACCTATTCTTAACCATAAGGAGAATACATCTAACAGCAAACTATTCTACCAACTGAAGTAAAGCATACAAATACAAGTAAAGAGAAGCTTGGCTACTTGGATTGGGCCCTAACCCAAGAGATTCATCCCTCTAAGGTAACTCAATGCTAGCTCAAAAAGGATTCCATATTCATTATCAAAAATAGCAAGATTACATGAAACTGTCACAAAATAATAAGATCGAAATTTGAGCAGAGTTTACACAAGAAAAAAAATCCAACCCTCGTGAGGCCCTAGGCCTTTCTACTTATGCATCTAAAGCTACCAACAAATTCTTTAAAATCAGGGAGGCTTGGCTCCGAAAACTCAAGATAACTCTCAATCATCTTCCGCTTCCTCGGCTGCCTTGTATTGCATGATTCGGCTTCTTGTACTCTCAGCTGAATGAAGGGGAATTCGATGTGAGGAGAAATAAATGAGGGGATTCCCTCCTATAAGTCCTCTCCTCTGTCTACTTCAAGCTATTTCTGTAGTTTGAACACTAGATCCTTGACTTTGACCTCGAAATTCATCAATAATCTGCATTAAATACATGTTAGACCACATGGCATAATAACTAACTCAACTCACCCTATAAGCATAAATATAATCAAAAAATCATACAATAAGCTAAGAGAATGGTTGATTTGACCAATTTACGAGGTAAAATGATCCCATATAATTACCCATTTATGAGGCTCATCATCACCCCCTACTGAAGGTGTTGCTCATCCTCTAAGCAACCTAGTCAATCTCTTCATCTTTTATGGCCCTGGTGGCCTCCCTAGCATTCCAGGCTTCTGATGTGGTATGCTCATGTTCTCCATAAAATCTTGTTGTTCTGTCTATGTCCTTCCACTACTCCTTCTCTTCTTCTTCTCTTCTGCCTTCCAGCATGCCTAATAGGAGTGGAGGACTCAGTTTGAGGCCAATCCGGTTGACCTTCAGCCTCTGCCTGAAGTGCTTGTACATTGGCACTCTTTTCAATGCCTCCCTCAGTCTCATTGGGGAATGGTATTCTCTCATCTGCAAGCTGTGGGGTAGGGTGTTCCATCTTCTCATGCATGCATGCACATAGTCATCCCCAAGTAGTCTTTGCATATCTTGAAAGTGTGCAATGGCTTGTGCCTGATTGGCTAGATATTTAGGGGCAATTTGAGGGCCATTGGCAAGCAGGCTATGTCTACTGATGAGTGCCATAAGATCTGATGGCTCAGCTCTTATCATTAATGGTTCATTCTACTCTTTTATCAACAATATTTTCATTTTTGGTGCCCTCAATTCTTCATGGTTCATCCATGAGGCCATAGCCATTAATTGTAGATCCCCTAGCTTGGCATTGGGGTCCCACACATTCATGTCTGTGAGGGCCATGTTGTGCAGGTAGAACTCTGCCATCTTTGCTTTATCCTTTGAGGTGCTTTGGTCACACAAATCCATGAACTGCCTGTAGTCTTAGAAAGGTATGGTGACTCTTTGTGCCAAAGTTTTTATTTGGAATTGGAGCCATTGATCCTTTAGATAGAGGCCATAAGACTTGGTTGGTGTTCTACATTGTAATTCTTGCATGGATAAGCTAGCCATGTATGCCAAATGAGTCTCTTTCTCCTGCAGCTGCCTCCTTAGTAAAATTAGCCCATATAATTACCCATTTATGAGGCTCATCAATCGTGCATAGTCAGGAAGATCGGAAAACATAAGACAACATCGGGAAGAGAAATGAGACTAACTGCAGATTGGAGAATATGAGATGGGTCAAGTTATCCTAGACATAAGATCGGATGCGAATGTTCTGCCGAAGCATACATGGGAGCGAATGGGGAGACCTACGCTATAGTGGCCTCCTATTCAACTGAGAATGGCGAACCAACAAAAAATAATACCCATTGGGTAATTGCGGGGCATAACCATGGACATTAAGGGAGCGAATGTGCTAGCAGACTTTGAAGTTATAAAGATTGTTGATGACAACAATCCCCACACTACGCTCTTAGGAATTGATTAAGCCACTGACATGAATGGGGTGATTAATCTGAAGAAGAGCAAGGTGATTTTTGAGAAGAAGTCACTACGTGTAGTTATACCCCTGGATCCTACTGAAGGATTGCACTATACAGAGCTGGTGCACGACTATGAAAGTGATGATGACTTGGACTGTATCGACAAGATAACAGTGCGAAACCAGGACTAGGTGAATCCCACTATGGATGGGCAGATTGAAGGGAAGCGCAAAAGCTCCTGTACTTTGGATTCAGATGAGGAAACAAAGCGATGGCAAAATCAGTTACATGAGGTAACTACACTGAATTGTAATATGATGACAAGGTCGTTGCGCTGCATATTGACTAAAGTAAGAGGCCTGCCTACTTATGATGGTCTAAGTGAGGTAGACATTTTCTTGAATAAATTCGAAAGGGAGGTGCTGGAAAAGAAATGCTTCCAAGCCTTGGATTGGTACTGCGCGGTATGCTCGTGAGGTGGTGGGGTCCGCACAAAGGGAGATTCGACGATTGGTTTGAGTGTAGGGGAATGATGCGCTTACAATTTGGGAAGCCTAAGGTGTGGTTGACAGATAAGTAGATTGGGCAGGATGATCCAGGCGCACATCTAGCCAAATGGACGCAGGCCTATGGGGAAAATCCACAACCTGAGTGGGTACACTTGTTTTGTCATACCTTGGATGTTATACCAATGAACTGGTATATAGAAATAGAGCTCTGCCATGAGACAGGTGAATGGGATGTTTTGTGCAAAGGGTTCGTGATGACCTTCAATTTTGAGGATGAGTGGGATAGTATTGATGAAGCGCTACAAGAGGTAAAAGCAGCCATCTTTAGGATACCACAGGAGTTGGTAGAATCGATTCAGCCTAAATAGGACACTCAGCTAAGTTGCGCATTGGAATGTTATAATATAATTGCTGAAGAAGACAACGAAGATCCGTGGAAAATTAACATTCCAAAGATGGAAGGCCACCGCGAGATTCAGGGACAACAGATTGAGAACCCTGACACAACTGTGCTGATGAAGACTAAGTAGGTGAATATTGGTTCATTGACAGAACCTAAAATTGCGAAGATTGGACACTATTAGGATGGCTTGATGGTGGAAAAGTCACTGAATTACTCCACGAACATCAGGACTTATTCCCGACCAAGTTTATGTATTTGAAGGGAATAATCAAGGATTTAGGGGTAATGAAGATCACATTAAAACCTTCCTCCAATCTAGTTAAGCAGAGGTCATATCGCTTAAATCCGAAATACAAGGAGAAGGTCTGCATAGAACTAGACAAGATGCTCATAGTAGGCATCATTGAGCCTGTGGAGGAATCCGATTAGGTAAGCCTGATGGTGGTACAAGAGAAGAAGCAATTGGAAGAAATAAGAATATGCGTGGATCTCAGAAAGTTGAATGACGCATGTGTACAAGATCTATTCCCAACTTCATTCACATATGAGGTGTTGGACAATGTAGGCGGTTAGGAAGCATACTCTTTCACTAATGGGTTCTCAGGGTACCACCAAATCAAAATCGCGTTGGAGGATAGGAGCAAGACAACCTTCGTGATTGAGTGGGGCTGCTTTCAATATATTGTCATGCCATTTGGATTGAAGAATTCCCCTACTATCGTTTCGCATGTAGTTGTTGTGACATTCAAGGAATATATTCATAAATTCTTGGAGGTCTATTTTGACGACTGGACTGTATTTGGGATGGTTAGGTGTCATGTAGTGAACTTGTGTTTGATGCTAGATACATGCTGAAGATACCAAATCATGCTCAACCTCAAGAAGTGTCTGTTCCTTGCCCCTTTTGGGAACCTATTGGGGCATGTGGTTTGTAGACAAGCGCTGATGGTAGACCCTGAGAAAATCACGGTGATTCTCAATTTGCATGCACTATAGAGTGCAAAAAAGTTGTGCACTACTCTGGGGCATACGGGGTACTACAGGAAGTTCATCAAAAGATATGCCCAGATCACCATTATAATGGAAAAGTTGTTGAAAAAGGATGTCACATTCTGCTGGAACGATGACTATAAGAAAAGCCTCGATGTATTGAAAGATAAGATGGTTACTTTGCTGATTCTGGTCTTCCCAAACTGGAAGAAAGAGTTTCATTGCTGGCACGTCGAGTATAGTGCTAGGGAAAGTACTAACATAGGAGGGTGGAGAAGGTTTGGATCACCCTATTGCATTCACAAGTCACAGATTATCTAAAGAAAAAAGGAACTATTCCACCACTAAACGTGAGGGACTGGATATGGTATATGTGCTCTAGAAGTGTCAACACTACTTGCTAGGAGGTCACTTTAAGATGTATGCAGATCATTTCACGCTGAAGTACTTTGTCAATAAGCTTGTGTTGGGGGGGTGCATATGTAGATGGCTTTTATTGTTCCAAGAATATGATTTTGAAGTTGTTGTGAAGCTTGGACGATTGAACGCGGGACCAGATCACCTGTCGCGCATTGATACACGAGAGGAACCTACTAGTTTGGAGGAAGGATTACCCAACACATAGATCTTTGCTGTGTGCATAACTATTACGTGGTAATTTGTCACTGACTCTGCATTCCCCGATCCTGGATACTGCCTGTCCATGTTACCGACATCTGTGTTGTGTCATGTTGCCAAATATGTGTCATTACCTTCCTTGCAATATCAGGAAGAGTGTCTCATCTCATTACCCTTGAAGAAGACCCTTTTTACCTAAGTTTTTGGGTCGACATGAGTTAGAAGTTATCCTCCTCGTGAATATTGACAAGTTAGCACTAGCCCTAGCAAAGTCTTTGCTCTATCCCTGTGTTGCACCCACGACGAGCCAGATTTGGCAAGTTTTTCAACAACTCATCGAAACTTCTAGATGAAATTTCTTCATGGGCAGTCCTAGGGCTAGTTGTTAGGTCAGTTGAGCTTGCCTTTCTCCTCTAGGATAGTTTTTCCACCTTTTGTGCAACCTCCCTAAGAGATAAGCTCCTCCTTCCTTCTCTTATGGAACCTCTCCCTCCTATAAATATCTCCTCCATGAATAACATCAGCTAGGTTGGATGTAATGGAATGATAGCTAGATGTAATTTGATAGTTTCAAGTTTATAAGAGACGAGTAGAGGTAGAGAGTGTTATTAGAGTGTGGAAATAGCCTCATTTGTGTTGAGATTTGAGAGATGCTTGAGTAGAGTTGGCTTGAGAGCTTTCTAGTATCAATCCTTTTGGATAGAAGAGAGAGTCATATGTTCCCTTGGGAGATGGTTCACAAGTAAATGCTTACGGAGACATACTGATAGGACCCTTCAAGGAGGCTTACGATGTCAAGGTCCAGTTGTAAGTTTACTTTGATTTATATTAATGCAAATCAACAACTTGTTTCTTATATTGTATATTAAATTATATGTCAATAGCTTGAGGTTCCTTGAATCTTCACGTAGATTGTTTGGTTGTTTTCTATTTGCATTTGTGGTGTTTCTCTACATGTTGTTTTTAGGTATGAACGACTAGAATAGTAAAGAGCTGGAGCAACACAATGAGGACTTCATCGAACATTGAATTGAAGGTAGGTCTTCATAACACCAACTTTCTAAGCAATTTTGCTTTGATATTGTCTGTGCAGTGACTAGACCCACTGTAGGGCTAGAGGGGTTGCCTCTATCTGTAGAGGGAACTTATTTGTGTCACAAGTTGGCGACTCTACTGGGGACTTGTATTTTATCTTTTGTGTTGATTAGCTTTGTTGGTTTATTGTCTTCCTTACTATTTGGGTAGCATACTTCATTCTGGAAGCTGTTGAACTACTTCTATAGCTTTCCCAAGCTTCTAAGTGATAGACCTGGCCCTGCTCTATTCAAACTTTCATATTTTGCTTTCGATTCTGGGTTGTCGCTATTTATTTCCTAACAATCACGAAGTAATCGCACCTGCATTGACTTTTAGGTTGCACTTTTTACGGTTTGGTGTGGATAAATTGTCTAACAGTTACGCCGAGGCCTGCAATCGGTTCATCACAGCTAAATGATATACTTTTGTGACTATGTTGCAAAGTGCTTAGTTAGGGAAGTGCAACAATTTGTTATCGGCACAAGTTACTAGTGTTTTACTTGCGATGATTCCTGTGAGTTTCAAATTTTGAGGTTTGTTTGGTTGATTGGCAGGTGTGTTTTGTCCTCAGAGCCTGTTTGGCTTCACTTTGTTGTGTCAAAAGTATTGGTTAAGATTTTTTATTTTGGTTTTCAAGTCTTTTCAAATCCTCTCTCTTGAACCGTGTGACCTAAAAGCCCTAGGGTTTCTCCACTACTTGGTTTGCTTGGGTCACTCTTCATTGAGGTCATTAGACTCTACTTGGTAGAATCTCTCTCGTAGTTTGAGGCTTCTTCTTTTTTTCTATTTGTCATCCTCTTGGTTGGTGTATGTGTTTGGTCACCAAACTTCCCTGTCTTGTTCGTTCAGTCTTGGCATAAATCACTTTGCTTCCTACCCAATGAGATAGTTTTTCAGTTTTGGGAAAAAGGATTATTTCTTTAGTTTTGGGTCTTTGATTCATTTGTTCATGTATTTGCTTATCATTTATTCAAGAAAATCAGAAAGTGCATTCATCTTGTATTAAGGTTTGAAAAATGAATTTTTGCATTAGTAGATTCTTGTGATTAAGACATTGAAAAGAAAAAAGTGTGTTTCTCATTCTTTCCTGGATTGCTTGCAAGTTTGAGTAGATGGTAGATGTGTTCCTTTTTCTTTGATTGGTTTTCTTGTTTGCCATTCAACTGTTATGAATTGAACCTCTCACTCTTCCTTAACTAGTTATTCATCCAATGAATATGGTCGTTTTGCTCATCTAGTTGCATTCTAGGAGTGTTAAAGATACATTTGATGGGGCCTTGAAATTGAGACTTAATTCAATATTAACTGTTAAAATCTATTGAATGGATTTAAAAACGCATTGGAACCTAACACTCACATATCTAGAGGACTAGGCTGGAGACGTGTTCTGGCGTCATTAAACCTAGTTCCTATTGTTCTCAACAAGGTTGGGTGATTCAGCCTTTTGTGATGCAATAGATGCTAGTAGGGATTTGTGCTCCCCATACTGTTGCATATATATTGGGAGACCCCACTAGGTTATCATCCTTTTATCCATAAGAAGTCGAGTCTACCACCTTACAGGTCGTAACGCACCAAACAGAACATTTGGGAATATTGATTGCCATCTGGGAAGTCATTGGTCATTTCTCTTTCATTTTATTACCAAGGTGTATATGCAGTTTTATGATTTGTCTCATAAACCTCTTGCCTAGAATTCTAGAGTAGTCACTTTCTTTCCTTTTCAACTCTTTAAAAGTAAAAGTATCATCTGAGCACTTGTCCTTTCAGGCTCATTAAACTTCGAAGGTGACTAGAGTTAGCTTAAGCCTTTTTCTCAACTCTTTAAAAATGAAAAGGCAATGTTTCATTCTAGTGTCATGAAATTTATTTGTTGACGATAACATTTTACCTATTAATCTTTGCCGCATTGTGATCACATCTTGACATATTTTTTGCAACCCTATTGATTATATCTTTTCTCCCAGACTTTTGAGCTAGGCCATCCTGGTGGACTCACCGAATCTCTCGTCCCTGCCAAGTGAAGGAGAGACACTTTCTCCTGTCTCTTCCGAGGTATCATCTATTACTGGTACTCTTCCCATTATCCCAAGCGTTCAACCTTTTGGATTCTTGAGCTTCAGGTGAGGATCCTTCTGATTGGAATCCTCCCACCTTTTGGGACTTTTTAAATGTGGATCTCCCATCTATGCCTCCTGGTGCTCCGATTCCGTTGGCCACTTCTGACATGGATGAGTGAAGTCCTATTAGTATTCAAGAAAGCCTGGGTTCGACCGGGGAACATTAGTTTCCCCGGGAAGGTTTTCCTTTCCACACTACCCCAAATGTGTCGTTGCCACTTTGCTATTGCACCCTGGCTAACATACTTGGTTCTACTTCTCTGCATCAAAACTCTATGTGGTCTCATATTACCATTCTGTCTTCCAGACCTTTTATGTCTACTCAGTCAGCCCTAGCTTCCATACCTCAGATGTAGGTTATGTCAGTCACGTCCGTTCCATCAATGCCCACCATGTGGGTGGCATCCACTACTCCTTCTGTTAGTGCGGTTATCGCATCTTCGGTAAATAATACTATTACTGGGATATCATCTGGACCTACTGGCGATAGTCCTTCACCTTCGGTCTTTGGAGTCAGTCAACCTATGGGTAGTGTATAAATCCCTTCGAATTCCATTCCGACGGGATTGTCATCTGAGCAATACTTGTATGCTCTCCAAAATCTAACCCATAATCCTTTGGGTTCTCAACTGCTATCCATTCCACATAACCCTTCTTATTACTATGATCATCGTGGAGCTCATATTTATTACAGTGGGTCGTGTCCTCTGAGGGTCCCTGTTGAGAATTACGTTCTGCTTTCAGTTGCCTGGAATCATACTACCTATCATGGTCTGCAAGGACAACCTTCAGGTTTGCAAGGGCAACCATTTCAAGGGAAGCCTTTAGGCCTACAAGGACAACCCTTTCAGGGACAACCTTCGGCATCCATAGGTTCCTCTTTTGTTTATTTAGGGCAACCTTCTAATCAACCAGGTCAGCCTCAATTCCAACCAAGCCAACTTGTTGCCCAGCAAGGTCAACCTCTAGGTAGCTAGGTCAACCTTAGTTTTAGCAAGGCCAACCTGTTCCCTAGCAAGGTCAACCCTCTGGTCAAGTGGGACAGCCTCAGTTTCAGCAAGGTCAACCTATCACCCAGCAAGCTCAACCTTCTAGATAAATAGGTCAACCTTAGTTCCAACAAGGCCAACCTTTTGGCCAGTTGGGTCAGCTTCAGTTCCAACAAGGACATCAGTTCAGTCAAATCAATACACCTATCAAGCAACCGAGTGTTTAGACACTAGCTGGTTCCCAAGCCCCACCCGGTTTCTAGACTCAGGCTAGACTCCAAGCTCAACCTAGTCCCCAAACTCAGGTTGGATTTCTAGCCCAATGTGTTTATCAAATGCAACTTGGGCCTTAGGCATAGTTTGGACCTCATCCGCAATATGGTCTCCAAGTACCTCAGCAACCCTAAGGGTAGCCTTAGGGTGCTCCACATCAAAATTATCAGAAACCACAACTTAATCCTTTTTAGAATTCTTAGTAGCCATATGTTGCCCCTGTTGGTCAAGCTGGTAACCAATGGTTTGTTGGTGGTCAAAATCATGGTCAACAACCAGGTTATGGCATGAATCTACCCAACTATAACCCTTATGGACAAAATCCATGGGGACAACAAGGCTTTCGTTGGAACCCTAACGTTGGCCCTTATCAGTGACCTGTGATGTCCTTCAACCCTCAGTTACCTTTTCTTGTGACTTTGGAACTGCTAAATGTGTCCAAGCTGATGAACGACCCTATCCTTCATATTCCATATTGGCCACCAATTTTGACCAAGATTCCCGGTGATTGTCCTAAATTCGATGGTAAATCTCGTGAGGATCCCCAAGCGCATGTTATGAATTATCACCTTTGGTGCTCATTTAACTTGTGGTTTGATGATTCTATCCGCCTTCGCCTTTTCCAATGGACTCTTAAAGGTTCTACTACAAAATGGTATATTGAGCTTACCTGTGGAACTTTCTAAGAATTCAATTCGCTTGTGATGGCATTTCTTACCCATTTTTAGTTATCGATTCGTTACGAAACAGGAACACATCTCCTTACTTCTCTAAAATAGTACACACCTACTCACAACTCTGATCATATTCATGAATGGAGAAGGCGGCACTATTTGCTTAAGTTCTGGATCCCTGATAAGCTTCTACTTGACTAGTTTACTACCTCTTCTGTTGGTTTGATAGCTCGAGATATTGCCACGGGGGCATGTGTTACTGAAGAGGAAGCTATCTCACATGCTCACTATCTTGATTTAGTTTATTCCCAATTTGGCACGCTTTATGATGTCTTGCCTGATGCTCCACGCCCTAGAACTTCTAAAGCTCCATCAACGCCTTCTGTCGACAGTGTTATTGGTTATGTTGCTCAATCTTCCCAAAATTATTCCATGACTCCTACGAAGCAAAAACCTATTGCTCCTAGTGAAAATGCTTATCAACCTACATCTAATACTGGCACAAAACCTCCAAAGTCAATGTTGTTCAGTCCATCGTGGCAGAGAAAACTTCGAAAGGTAAGAAGAAGGGGAAAGGTAAAAATAAGGTTGATCCACCAAAGAAAGATCCTCCTAAGCCTCCTGCCGATGATGGTTCCAAATGCAAACTAAGTATCCTTGTCTTATCTGTGACGAGGATCACTACACTAAAGACTATCCTAGATGGTCTGAAGTTAGTTGTTTTCTTAAGGGGACTTCAGCAACTCTTGCTGTACTTAAAGAGCCTTTTCCCTCCTAGCAAACTCAAATGGTGGTCGATCAACCTTAGTCCTCTTCCACTTTTGGCTCCCAAGTTTCATGGTTGGGACTATCCCTGTTCATGTGAGTACTTGATCGAAAGAATATCCTCTGTCTGTCGGCAAGGAACTTGGAGTACCTTCTAATGTTCCTTCGTCCAGTTTTGGCCCTCTTCATATTGAATGGCCCAACATAGAATCTGTCATTAGACCTCCTACTAAGGGAGTTCTCTGAAAATCTTCCTATAACCCCAATGCTCGTGCCATGCAACACTATAGTATTGTTGAAGACTTAGCCCAAGCTCCTTCGGCTATGTCTTCCTTAGAAGTTCTCCAAAATTGTCCCCCCCAACGAAGTCCCTGTTATCTACCATTGGTGGCATTGATCTGACTGATTCAGAGTTAATTACATTCAATCTTGAAAACCATGTACCGTGATTGCTTCATCAAATCACTTTTCTCATTCAAGTCGTCATTAAATTGAAGAATATTCATCATACTATTATTTATGAGGGCACCTCCACTTGCATCATGGTTGTTGCTTGTTGGAAGGCCATTGGTTCCTGGACTTTGAGTCAATATCCTAATATCTTGGAAGCCTTTGATGTAATATATTCTCATTCATTTGGTATTCTCCCATGCTTGACTATCACCCTGGAAGGGAAGATAGTCGATGTCGAAGTCAAAGTTGTTGACGCTAATTTGACTTACAACCTTTTGTTGGGACGAAGTTGGATGTATGTTATGCATGTCGTGGCTTTGTCATTATTTCATGTACTTTTCTTTCCTCATCAAGGGAAAATCATCACGATCAATCAGTTGTCTTTCTTAACTTCCTCTTCCTCGGATGGCAGTGTTTCATTTGTGGAGCATACCAGTATTCCCTATGAGAGTGTGGGCGTTGGTCTCTTTAACGATCCTGCCCTTATGGGTGGTTTTTCACTCCCACCTCCTAATGTTGCCTCTATTAATATGATTTCTATCAATCCTAATCCTTGGATGATGCCCCCCATCGATTAGGTGGACTCATGGGGTGAGGTTATGTCGTTGAGCCCTACAGAGCTCAACTATGTTGAAATCATTTCGGCTTCAGTTTCATCCTCTGATTCTGCTCCTTCGAGTAGATCTCTTGACACGTATGTTTCTCTTGGCTTGGAGACATTGTTTCTCTGGATCTGTTACAAGAGACATTTCCTTCCAAAGAAGCAATTATTGAGACTATGTCTTTTGAGGATCCTCCTTGGCTCGCTCGTCATCACCGTTCCTCATTTCTTCCAAGCCATGGAGCCATGACTGTCTGTCTAGGTAAGTTTGCTTCCTGTGTTCCTTCTCATCCTCTTCAGATGCCTATCCTGACTCATGAGGTTTTTTCTGAAGGAAATATGGGGAATATTACACAAACCATGCCCATCGACATCTATGTTAAACCAAGGATTGTTGAAAATATTCACATTGGAGTTACTTGTTCTCCTAAGGCGATCCATCTTTACACCGACCTTTTATGCGAGTTTCGTGATGTGTTCGCTTGGTCATATGAAGAAATGCCCAATATTGATCCAAGTATTGTGGTACACGAGATACCTATGCATCCTGATGAAAAGCTAGTTTGACAACGTTTACACCCCGTGCACCCGAGAAAAGCCATGGCCATCAAAGCAAAAGTTGAAAAATTTCTCAAGGCAGGGTTTATTTATCCTATCCCACTGACAGATTGGGTATCTAACATTGTTCCTCTGACCAAAAAGTAGGGCACTATTAGGGTTTGTGTTCATTATCGCGACATCAATCGCGCATGTCTGAAAGATAACTATTGTATTCCCTTTATTGACCAGCTTATCGATGATTGTGTTGGGAGTGAGATATTCTCTTTTATGGATGGCTTTTCTGGTTACAACCAAATCAATATTTCACCTACTGATCAGCACAAAACCACCTTAATCTGTTCGTGGGGTACTTTTGCTTACAAAAAGCTCCCTTTTGACCTGAAAAATTCTGGTGCCAATTTCTAGCGAGAAATGTCCTATGCTTTTCATGACATCTGACACATTGGTTAGCAGTATTTGGATGATCTTCTGGCTCATTCAGCTAAATGCACTGACCATCCGAACCACCTCCGCCAGATTTTTCTTCGTTGTAGACATTACCGTATTTGTCTCAATCCGCATAAGTGTGTCTTCTATGTCGAATTTTGCAGACTTCTTGGGTTTGTCATTTCTAAAGAGGCATTTGTCTTGATCCCCTCAAGGTTGAAGCTATTCTAAGTCTCCCACCTCTTGCTTCTTTGCATCAGTTGTAGAATTTGCAGCGGAGGGCCAATTTTCTACGTTGTTTTATCCCTAATTATGCCAAGATTGCTAAAGGTTACACACGCCTCCTTAAGCATGACACTCCATTTATTTTGGATGACATCACCCAAAGGTCATTCGAGCAACTCAAGGCACTTCTTGTTTCTTCTCCTTTGTTGCATCCACCTGACTATCATCGTGATTATTTACTTTATCTAGTTGCCACTGATAGTACTATTGGTATGGTTTTGGTTCAAGATTACAACAATGGTTTCGATCATGTTATCTATTATCCTAGCTACATCCTTATTGACACCAAGACTCATTATGCTTATGTCAAGAAGCTCGCCTTGGCAGCTGTTCAAGCTATCCAACGTTTTCGTCATTATATTTTGTTGCACACGATGACCGTGATTTTAGATTGCAACCTAACGACATACATTTTGTCACGTCAATTGTTGGGGGGAAAGTACTCAGAATGGATTATTATCCTTCAAGATTTTGATTTGGAGTTTACTACTTCCAAGTCTAAGAAGTCACTGGTATTTTCTGAGTTGATTTTCTCAATACCATCTACCTCCGCTCCCTCTCAGATAGAGGACCGCATTCCGGATGACACACTTTTCTTGATTAGTACCCTCAATCCCTGGTACAGTGACGTTATTGTTTACCTATAGACATCTTCATTCCATCCTGATTTGTCTAAGGATGCTCGACGATGCATTCGCCACCATTCTCAGCCTTATCGTATTGTTGGTGACACTTTATACCGTCTTGGCATTGATTCAGTTCTCCGTCGTTGTCTGAATTTTGAGGAAGCTGAAAGAGTCTTGAATGACTGCCACTCTAGTGCTTGTGATGGTAATATGTCTAGTTATGCTACTACCCAAAAAATTCTTCGTGTTGGTTACTTTTGGCCCTCCATTTTCAAGGTTGGCATTCTAGCTGTCCATTCCTGTCATGCATGTCAAATTTACCAGTGGAAGATGCGTGCGCCACCTTCCCTTTTGCATCCTGTCATTACCATGCGCCCTTTTGCTAAATGGGGCATTGATTTTATGACCTGTAATCCTCTCTCAACCAAGGGTCATGGGGATATCATTGTTGTCGTCGATTACTTTACGAAATGGGTTGAAGCAATGCCTACATTGTCTAATGACAGTAAGACAGCTGAACAATTCCTATTCAATCATGTGATTACTCGGCTCGAAGTCCCTCAAGCTATAGTCACTAACCATGGTTCCCATTTCCATGGTTATATGATGACTGAGTTAACAACCCAGTTAGGCTTGTGTTGTGATAGTTTGATGCCTTATTACCCTCAAGCCAATGGCCAAGTCAAAGCAGTAAACAAAGTGTTGGTTACCATGCTTCAGTGTACCATTGGAATGCACAAGTCCAACTGGCATTTATTGTTGTTTTCCGCCCTCTAGGCCTACTGTACCTTGGTTAAGGAAATGACTGGATTCACACCATTTCAACTTGTTTATGGTCTGGAATCTATGCTCCCAATTGAATGCGAAATCCCTTCTCTCAAATTAGCTGTCGAATTGCTCCTGAATACTGCTCCGGTGGAAGAACACCTTCTTTATCTAGAACGACTTGATGAGATTTGTCGAATTGCTTCTTTAGTCATTAAAACACAAAAGAAGAGAGTCAAAACTCACTTCGATCAGACTGTCAACCCACGTTCCTTCATGGAGGGAGATTTAGTCTTGTTGTATGATCAAGCTAATGACAAGCTGGGCTCAGGAAAATTCAAACCCATGTGGCATGTGCCCTATATCGTCAAATGTGTGTTGCAAAAAGGGGCTTATGATCTAATTAATTATGAAGGTTACCCTTTAGATAAGTGTCAGAATGGGCTTTATCTTAAGAAATACTATGCATGAGTCTCTCGTGCATCGTTGTGTACATAAGTGTGTTTTTCATTTTGTACATGTTTGGCTTGGTGTGTAATCGTTTTCCACTTATTGTGTCCTTTTTGCTTCTTATGCAGATGTTTGTCACACTTTATGTCAGTTTCGCTGATGGTGCCTATCACAGTATCCAAAATATTTCCTCCACGGCATGGGTTATCTACGACCCACATGATGAGTTAGTGGATATTCTAGGCATTTGTCTAGGATGTACCACAAACAATGTCGCTGAATATAGCGCCGTCAATGAATTACTGGCTGAGGTTGTTGTCCTCAATATTTGTAGAATGATTGTGAATCTAGACTCCCAGCCTGTTGTTCTTCAACTCAACGAGCGTTATTCCGTCAGAAATCCTCAAATTTTAAGGTTGTATTTATGTGTTCATTTACTGGAATGGAATTTTGATGATATTACATATCGACACATTCCTATAAGACTATATACATTAACTGATGGACTGGTGAATCATGTATTAGATAGACATTTGTGGAATTTATGAAAGTAAACCATAAAAGACATAATAAGTCATATAAAAAAAAATATAGGTAAATATATATAATATATATATATATATATATATATATATATATGCATATTAGTGTTGCACATCACAGTGTTCAAAAAATATGTGCTTGGTTACATCACAAGACATCATGTCTTTCAAGAATGGTAGAAATTAAACCTAGGAGTCTAATTTGCATGATGATCTATGTAGCACATGACTGCTCGAACCACTCGTCTGAGAAGTTGGTGAATCCTGCTTGACACCCTACTATGTGTCATTGGTACTGTCGAGGGACATCCTCGAATCTCACGTAATCAGGGATTCCCTTTGTCAATCCCTCCAGGTCTGGAGCGATCTCATCCTCTACATCTTGACTAGGAGAAGGAATCTCAAACTCCCGCTCGCCTCTCTGAGCAATTGGGGACAAGGCTGTAGGCCTTTTTGGCCCAACATCTGCCAGATTGAAACATAGTAATCATAACATATATAAAAAATGATAAAAAATTACAAAATCATTAAAATAATTTTTTTTTACCTCTGTGGTCCTAGTGTTCCCCAGGGGGAAGTACTAACTCCGGATTTCCTTTGAAATCTAGCCCATCGTATGCCCAGTCCTCAACAACAACAAGCTGGCGGTCCAACCACTGGGAGAATTCGGGTCTCTAGGACATATGCTGACCCCTGCCTCCTCTGGGTGTTAGCAATGCTCACCGAGTCATCCTTGGCTCTCGTGGAGTTGACCATGCTACAATTGCTTCCTATCTCTAAAAGATAGGAAGGTTCTCAAGGATAAATGATACCAGGATGGACCCATACCCGAACTGTTTTACATCCCCTCAGTGGCACTTTGTTAATTGTCGTTTCATGTTATCAGCCATGCCCTCAGCCTAGTTGAAGACAGTGGGATCCATGTAGTCGGCGGCCAACTACAGTTGGTTTTTGGTGGCCTCGTGAGGGGCCTGTGAGCCAGCTGCTCTAGTCATGGTCGAGAGGAGGACACGAAGAGACAAGTCTCTCATAGTAGCAAACTTGAGCTTTCCGCCTTTGTCTGATTTCTCTGCCTCTGGACACATCCTTCCCATCATCATGTCCATAGTTTCTCTTATGATCCGAGAACTGGTCATGCGGGGCCTTTCCCCCCTTCGAGACAAACATGTCAAGAAATAGATATCTGCTACCTCAATCTCCAGCTCTTGCCCTCGGATAATGAAATTAACCTCATTAAGATTCCACTCTCCAATTAGATATTGGAGTAAATCCGATTGTGCCCTCAGACTAGGCACCATGAAGAATTTTAGCAAAACACAGTTCCGAAGCATGTCCGGACAATCTTGGTCTCCCATGTCCAGTTCATCATCTCTGGTATGCTCTTGTTCTTTCCACTCAATCACCATTTTTTCTTCCTGCACATACACAACAAGGATTATAAATAATTTCTTTGCATTTCAAATATGGCTTTAATTTTGAGAATTGTAAAGAATCAGTGCTCAGCGCGCATGTTTTACAAACAAGTGCACTAACCCGAAATCACCTGTTGAGAAAAATTGGGATCTTCACGACTTTTTCATGTACAGTCGCGAAGACCCTGTTTTCTCCCCATGGAAGATTTTGGATCCTCGCGATCCTAAGCTAGAGACTTGCGATGACTGCCGCACACATGTTGGCCCTAAAATCTTCTGTAAGGGTGGCTCAAACTATCAAAAATGACAAATTATTTATGAAAAAGTGTAGGAAAATTATTAGAGCTTACTTGGACTGGGCGAATTTGTTGATAGGGTGTTGATGTTTCTCCACTCGACTGTTGAAATTTCGAATGCATGAGGGTAAAATTTTAGCTTTGAGGTAAAATGGTGAAAAGTAATTTGTTTTACCAAATGACTCATTTATAAGCCTTTTCTGTCAAATTAGGGTTTTTGACTATTTCACGTATTTTTATATCAAATATGGATCTTACGCTTGCTCTTGTGCAGCAACAAGTTTTTCAAACCCTGGTGACTACTTTGTGAGTTGTATTTTATACTTTTTCGGACTCGGTAAAAACAAGAAAATGTCCCTCTTGGAGTCATCTTTAAGCTCTTTTCTGACTCTTGAAACATGAAAAGATCGTCGAGCTCTTGTCGCTCGGAACTCATTAAAGGCTTTGAAGCACTATCTACACAGTATATGTTTACCTCCTTTTCGAGATGGGATAGATTATTTATGAAAAAGGTATATGTTGATCTTTCATGGCTAATAGGTTTCGTTGGATATTATTTTCTACCTTTTCGGGTTTGAGGGAAAAATTTACGAAAAGGGACCTTTGGAGGTTTCTTTTCTGTGTCTTTTTCAAACTCTCTAAACATGAAAAAGACTTCGAGTTTCACCTATGTCAGACTCGTTAAACCCTGATGACATCGAACTTGTCACTATGACGAGATCAAGCTTCTCCTTCCTAGGGCTTGTTAAAATTCACTAGGTCAGATTCATCCAAAGGATGAACTTACATTACAAGGATATGTTATCCCCTTCAAGCTTGCGTTTAAAAAATAATTGGGGTACTCGCCGAAAATGGTGGGGGAAAATTTGGAAACATTCTGTTGATCATATTAGTTATTACGACAACTTGTCGCTCTTGGAAATCAAAACTCTTTCTGCTTCGTGTCAGGTTGGGATATCCTCATTTTATCATCGGCCTTCCTGGTTTGTGGTTATTCATTTTGCCACATTCCATCTGATCCCTACTACATCATCATGACCTTTGATCGCTTGGTACCAAAATGTTGCCAAACCCCAGAGTCGTGTCACCGATATGTCTAAGAGCTTAATCCTTCTGCAATTTGTAGCCTTACACACCTTCCTTAGATTCTATATCTCATTCACCATCATATTTTTCCTTCGTCTCATGTCGATGATGTGGGAAACATAATGGCCCTCCTTCAACCGGTCACTTCCTGTCGACTTCAGCTCGTTACCTGGGAAGTTGACCTAGAGACTCTTTTCTTGTACCTTGGAGCTTGCAGGCCTCAATGGCAAGTTCTTTCCACTTGAAGACAGGCTTGCATCATTGGTCTTCGATCGGGTGATTTCACAAGTGTTCGACTTCAGATCATTCTTCACACTTTGTGGATTGTACTAGCAGTACCTTGAGAACCATTGACATTACTGGTGGTCTCTCTCGCACTTGTTAACAGTTCACATCATTGCTTGGTAATCAAGTGATTTTCTAGTGTGCTTGACTTCAACACATTTATTCACATATTGGAAATTGTACAATGGATAGGTCAAGATTCAAGACCCTGGGCTCAGATTACACAAGTCCAGGTTGCATGGATTGATTTATACATTGATCTTTTGATTGGATGGTTGCAACCATACTTGAGTTGTTTTTATGGTCTTTCTGATTGGATGGCTATGTCCATACCACGGACCATTTATGTTTATATTTTAGATGGTTGCGCCCATGCCTTATGCACATATATTTCCTTTCACTATGTACTCATGTATCAGAGATATTAGTTGTACTTGTGTGTGCAGGTTCTTCACGAGGACGTTCTATTTCGGTTATGGATTTGTAAAGCATTTCACCCCTCCCACTCTCTCAGCCTTCATGCTTTAGGGGGCATATGTTACATAGTAATTTATCATTGACTTTGCATTCCCTGATCCAAAATACTTCCAGTCCATGTTACCAATATCTGTGTTGTGTCATGTTGCCGACTATGTGCCATTACCTTCCTTGCAATCTCAGAAAGAGTGTCTCATCTTATTATCCTTGAAGAAGACTATTTTCACCTAAGTTTCAGGGATGGAGTGAGTTAGAAGTTATCCTCCTCGCGACGATTGACAAGTTAACACTAGCCCTAGTGAAGTGTTTGCTCTGTCCCTATGTTGCACACGCGGCGAGCCAAATTTGCCAAGTTTTTCAACAACTCGTTGAAACTTCTAGTTGAAATTGCTTCATGGGTAGTCCTAGGGCTGGTTGTTGGGTTAGTTGAGCTCACCTTTCTCCTCTGGGATAGTTGTTCAACCTTTTCTGCAACTGCCCTAAGAGATAAGATCCTCCTTCCTTCTCTTATGGAACATCACCCTTCTATAAATATCTCGTCTATGAATAACATTAGCTAGGTTGGATGTAATGGAATGATAGCTAGATGTAATTTGATAGTTTCAAGTTTCTAAGAGAGGAGTAGATGTAGAGAGTGATATTCGAGTGTGGAAGTAGCCTCATTTGTGTTGATATTTGAGATATGCTTGAGTAGATTTGGCTTGAGAGCTTTCTAGTATCAATCCTTTTGGACAAAAGAGAGAGCCATATGTTCCCTTGGGAGATGGTTCACAAGTAAATGCTTACAGAGACATACCGACAGGACCCTTCAAGGAGGATTATGATGTCAATGTCTAGTTGTAAGTTTACTTTGATTTATATTAATACAAATCAACAGATTGTTTCCTATATCGTGCATTAAATTATATGTCAATAGGTTGAGGTTCCTTGACTCTTCACGTAGATTGTTTGGTTGTTTTCTATTTGCGTTTGTGGTGTTTCTATACATGTTGTTTTTAGGTATGAACGACTACAAGAACACAAAGCTAGAGCAACATGACAAGGACTTCATCGAATGTTAGATTCAAGGTAGGTCTTCATAACACCAACTTTCTAAGGAAGTTTTATTTGATATTGTTTTTGCAGTGACTAGACCCACTCTAGGGCTAGAGGGGTTGCCTCTATCTATAAAGGGAACATACCTATGTCACAGTAGTGGATGGACATTTTGAAGATATAATTCACTTTCTCATGATTGAAATTGTGCCGAAAGGTACTCTATCCAGTGGAATAAGGAACTAGTGGTGCGCGGGGCATATTTCTCTGTCATTGTGGGGCATATATACAAAATGGGGAATGATGAGATACTGCAAAGGTATGTACCTAAATTTGAATGCAAAAATATCCTTGTGGATGCTCATGGGGGCATTGTCGGAGGACATTATGTAGGGAGAGCGATTGCGCAGAAGATTCTCTACGCAGGGTTGTGGTGGCCGACCCTTCATCGGGATTTAAAAGCACATTGCAAGGCATGTGATGTATGTCAAAGAATAGGTAAACCATTGCAAAGTGATGAGATGCCTTTGAATCTTCAAATGACGTTGTGTTCCTTTGAAAAGTGGGTGATCAAATTTGTAGGACCTATCAAACCTCAAGGAATGACAGGTGTGAGATATATCATCACTGTGACATAGTACCTGACTCGTTAGGCAAAAGCGCAGCTAGTAAAAGATTGCATAGCCACAATGGCCACAAAGTTTCTATTTAAAAACGTATTGAAGAGATTCAGATGTCCAATGATCTTGATGAGCGATCACAATACACATTTCCTGAATGAGATGATCAACACACTAACAAAAGAGTTTTAGGTGTACCATCAAAAAAGCACACCGTATTTCCCAGAAGCTAACAGGACAATAGAAGTGTTTAACGAAGTATTGGAGACTGCATTGACCAAAGTATGCAATGCACAATGAAGTGATTAGGGCATGCACGTACCCACAGTATTATGGGCTTATAGAACGACATGAAAGAAACTAACGGGACAAACTCCTTTTAGTCTGGTCTATGGAGTGGAAGCTATAATGCCTATGGAATACATAGTGCCTAGTCTATGCATAATAGCGCTCATAAGTATGACGAATCGTGGAGCCCTGGAGGAGAGGCTCGCATAGTTGGAGGAGCTCGAAGAAGAACATTTTTTGGTTGGATTCCTCCAATAGGTGCAAAAGCAGCACGAAAAGGCTTGGCACGATCAACATATTAATTTGTGCATCTTTAAGGTGAATGATTTGGTGTTGCTATATGATAGTAAGTTTGATCAATTCCTAGGGAAGCTTAGAATGCATTGGTTGGGACCGTATGTTATTAAGGAGATCACAGATGGTGGCATGGTGCAGTTAGTAAAATTAAATGACAAACTATTTCTAGGAAAAGTAAATGGCAGTTGCTTGAAGGCGTACACAAGTGGCACGACCATCTGACTAGCGGATAGGAGCATAATCTTAGCACTCCAAGAAGTCGAAAGGAGGCATGGGACTATAAACTACTCTGCTCAGGAGCTACGCGATGTGAGGACTACACACAATAGTGAAGTGTCACAGGGTCCGCGATAGCACGAGGGTAACTGTGCTACTATGCATGTTAGTTGGAAAGTGACCGTTGTAGTCACTATTCACGATGTGATACTTGGTTTGAGACCAAAGGGAGCTGGCGGTAGGTAACTAAGGTGAACTTTATGGGCTAGATTCTTTAAAATCTGTCACCAAGTGAGCATTAATGGACTGAATGTGGGGGGAATGGTCGAATTCAAACTCAAAAGGCACTATAACTTGCAAAGGGATGTCCAGCAAACAACACTTGGCCATTTGAAAATTGAGCTGTTGTGTGCCTAGAGATTCATGAACCTAGATTTGTTTGATATTTTCAAGTCGAAGTCGTTGTTTGAGCACTTACCTGAACTAGGTAGGAGAAGCCCCAGAAAGTGCCAGGATAGTTGTAGAAATCCATAAATCACCATGCACACTGAGACCTAAGAAAGACAACCAGCTTATGGTATCGGTGTGCATGTCCCCTAGAAACCCACTGAGAACTAGGCTTACTATGGAAGAAAAGGGGAAGGTGATCAACCTGGAAGCTAATGAGGAGGAGGAAGACTTTGAAGAAATCCTGGTAGAAAAGGAAGAGGATGCAGAGATGGAGGTAGAAACCCAGGGTGCAGACTCTCTGACCAGGCTGCCTATGTATGTTCCTCCACGGAAGGGGAAAGCAAGGGTGCCCAAGGACCTAGATGAGAGAAAAATCCCTCTACAAACTTCGTTTCTCACTGATGACATCATTTTTGGTGAAGCACACTTGGGGCAAGTTCCTATGCTGAAATTTGAAGACTGGGATCTCATGGACCATGAGAAGTTCCCACATTTGGTAACCGCGTAGCTAATGTACTAGAAGAAAAACACACCACACAGAGTCATCGAGTTGGAGCCATGCCAGTGGTTGAGAGGTGTAGAAAACGCAAGACTATTAAACCTGCTCTAGGTGTTGCGTTACCATCATGCCCCAGTGACTATTTCGTCGTCAGGAAGCTACTCTTCCTAGTGCATGATGGGTCCTTGTGGCTGGAGGAGCCCATCCGAATCAAAGACCACATAATTCAAAGAATTACTTGGCTCCCTTGCAAAGGGGAGGATGCAACGAACATCTTAGAGGGTAAAAGTGATGATTTGGCCATCGCAGAGACCATGAAGAAGAATCTCAAGCTAGAGAAGAAGAAGAGAAGATATGTTATTTCCAACATCAACAACATTGTGGTCAAATTCATGTCACATATATTGGCTGGAAAGGTTATGCAGAAGTTCCATGCAGATGAGGTTCCTGCACCGATGGTTGCACTTGCCATGAAATGCGCCGAAGGGGTCTAATTTAACTAGGAAAATTACTTGTGCAGAGAATTCCTTGAGAATTGCCATGAGGCACAAGAGTAGGGGAAGACTTTTCATTATGCGTGGCTCCAATTGTCCATCATGCTGGTGGCATAGGAATTTCTCGAGGATAGCCAGTTCCCAGCAAGTGCACAAGACTTTCCAGAGGCAGTGAAGTACGCTTCGCTGTGGGCAACCAGAGATGTGCAAAGAATCAGGGACAGTAAGATATTCTGGGTGTTCATGGCAATGAACATCAGAATGGGGATTAACGGCAAGCTGCGTTATTGCCCACTATTTATAACAGTCTACAGATCTTCACAGAGTTTAAGGTAGACTTTCATCACATCTACATTAGGCTGAGAAAGGACCCTGCGAATACATGGAAGGAGCTACCTTATCTGGTGATAGACGATGTCATATTCATCGTTCTTGATTCGTGGTTGCTGGAGTGGCGCGCTCCAGCCAACTGTGAAGTGGAAGTAGTGAAGTCCGTCAGACAAAGAAAAAAGGATGAGTTAAACTGTGTATGGCAGTTGGCAAAAAAGCGAAGAAATGAAACAGTAGCAGCCAAGATGTAGGAGGTGCGTGACACTGCGAAGGCTGTGGAAGAGTAGCAAAAGGTAGAAGAGAAGGAGCGCAAAGGACAGAAGTCACCTTTGCTTGAACAGATCTAGAGGAAGGTGGCACAGACCCATAGAAAATGTCCACACAGTTGAAATGACAGTGCCAAAGAGAGAAGGTAGGGCTGCAAAAGAAGTCAAAGGCTTCGAAGACATATTTCGACTTGATCCCCCTCACTGAGGTAGATTTGCACAACAATGGGGAGACAATGAGGGACTTCACCATGGAGACCTTCCAATAGTTCATGGAGGAACACCAGATGGTGTTGGGGGATCTCTAAGCATAAATACAGGAGTTGCAGGTGCACATTCCACAGGCTGGTACTTTATCAACTAGCCTTGCAGTAGGCATGTCCACGACTGAGAAAATGTTGTGCGCTCAAATGACCAACACTATAGTGCTGCTAGAGGGAGCACTTGTCATAGAGAAGGAGGCCAACAGGCCTATGGTCAGTGGACTGAAGGGATTTGGGATAAATCTAGCTATTCTCCCTCGGGAGATGCTCTACATTTTACAAGACAGAGTTACTGCAAAACTGTGAGCCAAGAAGGGTCGCACGCTCTAGGTCATGAGCAAGCAACACATCAATATTGAACAGTTGAGCCTGCAGCATGAAAAAGTAGGAACACAGAACTAACAGCTTGTACAGGTGGTCACAGAAGCCTGCTAGATTGTGCTAGAGTTGGCCATCCAAGCAGAGTAACCAGTGAAGGTGCGCATCCAGAAACTAGTAGCAGGGGTGTGTGAGGCAAAGGAAGAGATGGTCAAGGTTTTGCGGGAGCTGAACCTTCAAATCATCAAACTATAGTTGAAGGCACAACCTTCAAATCTGCCAGAGATTAAGGAACAGTGCACCAATGCCATTACAGTAGCCATAGCAGAGGTAAACAACACAGTGAAACACTGCACCAAGTTGTTTGAGGAGTCATTTGAGGTTCTCACTACTCTGCAGGAGGACCCAAACATAGAGCACCTAGAAACAAAGGCATGTGAGCTACAGTATAAGTACGATGAAGTAAAAGGAACCACACAAATGGTTTCCCTTACACAAAGGCTCTCACAAATGCAGTAGGTGAAAGTGCTTAAGGAGCAGGTGGATGCTGCTCGACACAAAGAAAAAGTTTTGAAGGCCCGCTTACAACCATGGATTGATGTAGCGTTCGACATTATAGCCTCTATTAAAGCAAAGCTTGTGCAGATGCAAGGAACACAAGAATAGATTCTGGAAAGCAGCTCAGCTACAGCGATCTCTAAACAACGAGTCCAGGAAGTGCTGCAGGCAGCTGCTGAGTGCGCTGCCGATCTTGTACTGATCCAAGTAGAGTTGGCAAGTCTTTGCACAAAGATCTCCGCATCGACAAAGTGACTCGAGGGAAAGTCACGATGCTTTTGTTGGGGTCCTATTGGGTGTGGGATCCCCCAAGGAAAGTTTTGGGGCTTATAGCCCAGATTTTGGTCACAAATTGCAACTTCAATGTAAAGACTCTGCATTTTGTGGGCGTGGAGTGTGTAGCTTGTAAATGAGTCATTGGGTTGTCCGCCCTTAATTTTGTAATGTAATTTCGGTTGTAGAGATCTACCCATGGTCTGCAGACCATGGGATTGTATAAATAGAGCGAGGCTCTAAGTGTAAATCAATCACATATTTAATGGGGAAGAGTTGAGTCTAATCTGAAGTGTAAAGTCTAGTTTTGGGTTGTAGAGTAGGAGAAGGCTCTGTAGGTGAGTGCGCAGAGGCCTTGTAGTCCGCAACTTAGTGCACGGACCCCTTTAGCTGAGTGTGCAGGGCGAGTCGAGTCTGTAACAGTTGGAAGCATTAATAAAGAGAAGTTTTATATCATTCCTGTGTATTTATTTCTTGTTTTCTTCATTGAATGTATTGGGTATGAATTGCAATTATACTATTTATATGATACACGAACATATATGACTGTGATAATTAATTGAATGTGAGATAAAGTATCTGTTATGTGAAGCTAACTAAGATATTTAAGAAGATAAGTAATATCCACAGTATAGTTTGGGGAAATAACGCAAATCGCTGCCATAGTAGTGCGAAAGCACCTCAGCCCCTGGTTAGGGTTGTGTGAAGGCAATTATAATAGATCGTGGAGGTCTCGCAGGTTAGCATAGTGTGCAAAGTGACTTGTGCGAAGGTAGGCACAGTTGGACTAAATTGACACCTCAGAAATATCAAGGGTGCAAAAATTTGGTTCTAGCATCCCCCCATACTGCTTCAGGTGAAACTTCAGTCCACGCTCCATGGGCATATGCCGAAAGGGCCAGTAGTGTATGGATTTGTTTGGCTAATTAACTCTGAACCTAGGTCAGGCCCCATCAAGCCAACGTAGATGTAAGTAGAAATCATCAATATCTTCCTTGACCTTTCATTTCTTATCCAAATCATACTTTGAGAGAATCTTATCTAGGTGATTAGGGATGCAATGAAGATTTTATGGAAGAGCAAGAGGCCCTTGTGCCATTCAATACAACTGTTCATTAGCCATGTCTTCATTCTCCTCGTCCTCGATTTCTAGTTCTAAAGAGCATTCTCCTTCACCATTAACATTCTCATTATGATCAAGATGTTCTTCTTCTTTCAGTTGTTCTTCATCACACAATGAAAAATATTCCCCTTCTTTGTCCAAATCTTCCTCAATAGGTGGCAGGTCCACTTACCAATTTTTTCATTTAGAAGGATCAACTAACTCTTCAGCAGTTACAATAACCAAATCTTCCACTCTAGAAACCAATACACATTTGTGAGATATTTATTTTTTTGTTGAATTATGAGAAAGGATAGTTGTAATAGGAAGCAATCCATGAACTCTTGCAAACTCAACCGTACAACTGTTGATTACTATACATCCATGGTCAAATTCTAGAAAACAATTTCCAAAAATGATCTATGCATAACTGATGGGCTCATTAGGTGCTTAAATCATTGTGATGGTATGATTCATAAATGGCTCATTGTCAAGTCATATTTGATTTTCCTTGTCCTTATATGGATACCATAAATGTGAGAAGTTAGTAGCAAAGTATCCCTACAATTTACTAGACCAGTCTCGACTCAACAATATACCATAAGATTCTGGAATGTCAAAAATGACTATATAAATACATTGGTGAACCCTATGATATACTGATAAGATATTATAAAATTATTAAGTTCACCAACTACATGTACTAAACATCTATCTAACTGAATGATTATGATATCGGTCTTTTCCCATTTAGTAGTGTTTTTTTTGGTGATAGATAGGGGCATGACATTTGCAAATGCACTAGAATCAACTAGGAATTTATGGACATTATAATGAAATATCTTAAAAGTTAGAAGAAAAGAAGGGAATGTAGACCTAGAATTGACATTTGTTTTATTAACAATTGATTCATGAATGGTTGGATACTTAATGAGCGAAGCTCGAGAAGTGGAAATTGTTCTACCTAGCGGATGTTGAGATTTAAATTCTTGAATAAGTAATTATCATTTCCCTGTTATCTTGGCTAGTTTGTAAATGGAATTATTTGTACAATCCTTCTTTATGGCTTCAATAATTTTGTATTCTATGTATTCATCGTTAGGAGGGTGTGCCAATGTGGTAAGTGGTGTAACTTTTCTTGACACCACAAAGGTGGTTGGACTTATTCTTATTGTTATCAACAACACTCTTATGTGATTATGTACTCCCATACTTATTTTGAGTGCCATGAGTAGGATCACTAGGTGGTGATAATTTTATTAACAATTGTTTTCTCACATATTTCTCAATTATTCACCTTTTTCTCCTTAATTTATATTTCTTAACAGGTTGTGGAGGAGGAGCATCACGTGCTAGAGGTTCATCAATGCTTTGTCGATCATTATGTAGAATAAGATCAAGAGTGAAAATTGCATCACCAAAATTTGAATTTTTATTTGCTAAGGTAGGTTCATTAGTGTCTTGTGTCTACTTATAATGCTCTTCTAATGTCAAATTGTCAATAAAATTTGCAACCATAACATTCATGTTGCGCTTCCACTAAGGGCATATTTTTTTGAATTAGCCTCTTGATGAAAGGTACAATAATTATCGATGTCTAAGTTTTTGATTACACACAACATGGGAGATTTGTGTAGACTTAGCTGGTTGATTATAATTATTCTTAATGAATGGCTTAAAAGACTTATTACTCTTATAAGCCTCGCTTTACTTCTCCTTAAGTTATGATACTTCATTGGTTAAAAAACATAAATACTTGGTCAATCTTTCCATATCGAAAGGATATTCCTCTTTAGATTCTATGGAAGAGGCTTTGGGATTTTTAGAAGTGCCTTTGGAGTCTTTTGAATCCTCCTGATCAACGATCCCCAATATACCTTATGTCCTTTTCAATAGCAATTTCTTCTGCAAAGTTAAGAGCCATATTTTCGTTTAGAGTGCACTTGACAAAATCTAATATGTTCATGGGAAATGCAGAAATATAGTAATATTTTGTAATGGAATCATGTGGTTGAACATCATTGGGGAATTATTTCAAGATAAATGTAAATATCTGATTGAAATATTTACCTTTTTCCTTTTACCCCATCTTAATATTTCAGAGTTCTTTTAATAACATTGATGGATTTTTATCATTAGAAAACCTTTCTAAGAATAATTGTTTAAACTCCCTCTAGTTATGGATCGAATTAGGTGGAATTTTATGGTTAAAAACCAAATCCCTACCCTCTAGAGCATAAGGAAACAATCTACATACAACATCATCAAAGTGTACCTCTAACTTTCATAGAAGTAATTAGAAACCATAGATATGGCCCTCGACCTTTTGTTTCTTATATGAATCATACTTTGAGAGAATATTTTATGGGTTCTTACGCATGCAATGAAGATTTTTTGGAAGAGTAAGAGTCCCTAGTCCATTTAATCCAATTGTTTGACATCCATGTCTTCATTCTCCTCCTTTTGTTTGATTTTTGGTTCTTAACAGTCTTATCCTTCATATTCAAATTCTAATTATGGTCAGGATGTTCTTCATCTTTCAGTTGTTCTTTGTCACACAATGCAAAATATTCCTTTTATTTGCCCAAATATTCCTCAATAGGCAGCAGGTCCCCTTGTTGATTTGTTCATTTAGAAGGATCAACTAACTCTTCAATGGTTGCAATAACTAAATAAACCAATACACCACTGCAAGTTGTTTCTTTCTTTATTATCTTATGAGGAAGGATAGCAATGATAAGAAGCAATCCCAAAGCTCTTTCAAATTGTACTCTTGAGAGTGGAGAGTGTGGGTTGGAGTTGAACTCAGAGTGTTGCTTCCTTGCATGGAATATTGTTTGTTAGGATGTGGTGAGTTTTCAACCATAAAATGGATTCCCTCCTTCTAGCACCAGGAACTCTTGATGGTGTTAGATGCTTACAACAGTAAGGGGGTCTCCCTAGTATGAAATCCCAATAATACCTCACACCTTTTGGAGTAGGATCCCTAACCGAAAAATATGGTCGGTTTCCATTATGTTAAGTATTTTCCTTGGATACAATAAATGACATAAGAGAAATACAATTTTTTTTGAGATAAACAAGTATGTTGGCCTTGTGATGTATTCAATTGTAAAATCTGTGATGGTTCTTTCAAAAAATGGAAAATAATGTGAGTCTCTGAAAGAAAAGTAATAGTACTACCCTAGCAAAGGCACATGCATAAACCATAAAAGAATCATTCGTAACCTTGTGAAATAGTTCACCAAGAAACAACGATCATGAAAGCATAAGACACACATTTCAAAGAGGCATACTAAAGCTAACAGAATAGTTCATTTTCATTAGTATGAATTAACATAAGCATGCACCATAAACAGTGAAAGAATAGTCTCACAATAATTTACGACATATGCAAGAAAAGCATACTTGCTCCAAGATCCTCGAATTATGAAGTGGAAGTTCCAAGATACACTATTAGAATGATACAACACTTGTTCCAATAATGGAACTTTAAGCCACTTCTTGTCTCTCAAAATAATTTTCTTCTCTCCCATGCATAGCTTGAGAAGCCAAGGTGAAAATTACTTTTCTTGAGCTATGAGGGTGTATATATAACAAATGAGGTGACTCTTCACCTCTCTTGTGCCTATTGAGCTCCCCTCGTGACTCTAGAGTTCCGAAATGAACTTCAAACTCCTAGGAGACCTTTAGAATTCCACATGACTTTTCACATTATTTGGGTGACCTTTGGACTGACACACACTTTAAATTTCTCATTTGTTTCTAAAATTACATAATTACATCCACAAATGATGTGGCAATGTTATGACTCACATGACTCTTGAGATGACACTTTGATACGACATGAATTTGCATTGATGGCATGTAATTTATGATGGTGTGTCAATTCCAAGCTTCTCTTCTTGTTGTTATCGTTGTATATTCATGATATATGCTGCATGTTCTTCCTCTTTCTCCTCCAAAAGCCTTGAATATATGGATTCTTCTATGTGATTTAGATCTTCCATCTGTTTTCATGATATTATTGTTTAGGGATCATAGTGTCTTCTTAGCCTTCTTGAGTATCTTATTGCATGATATGCTTGTCACCGCTCCTGTACATCATCCCCTCTTGTCAAGATACCATACCTACAGGGAAAATTAACTCATGACAAGATGATATCAGTCTGGAAATATCCTAGTCTAGCTTTCTTGATGAAATTAAATGATCATCTTGGGAATGAGTACTAGACAGAGGAGAAGGCTTGGGAATTGCATAGTACACAATTCTAAGAAACAAAAGTGAGGGACTATAGACTATGACTACACAATTCGTAATGATTGGAGACCTTAGAAGAAAGGTTGCATAGTTGAGGGAAATAATGACACAATGTGGTAGGCTTCCCCAGTATGACTGAAAAATGTGAATTTTAAGAGAGAGTGGGCCACTAGTTTGTGCAGTTGCATAGTTCAAAGAGACAGGGAGACATACTGTTGGTTGAAACTACATAGTGCGTAGTCAGAGGCGAATTGGGAAGCAAGATGGCAGAGTTCTAGAGAGCAAGAGGTAGTTCTTAAGCACTGTGACTACACAATGTGTAGTCCTTGGAGGTGTTGACTTCACATTACACAGTTCCAGGAAGCAGGGTATGTTGATCGAGGCTTGCAACTGTGCAATGCACAATTCAGGGAGGTAGAGTGAGGCAAGGTTGCTTGGGCAAGGAATTCTCCCGAATTTGGAAAAATGTGGGATCAATAAGGCAGAGGTGGAACTGAGATAGGGCTTAAAAATTATCACACACTCAGAATGATCGATGACATAATAATTAACACTTAATACCTAAAATGATAATGAACCCATTTAGACAACAGTAAAACGAAACTCACCTCCAAGTGCGACACATAGGATACACTTTGTGATGCATGTGACAACATCAACAAAATAACGAATAAGACTTTGGGAATGATTCTAGTACATTAATTTATGACATATAGGACCCATTAGTAATAAACTCACATCTTAAATATATTCCATAACTCCCTTTCACAATGTGTGACACTTCCCTTATCAAAAGAAGACACTTAATTTTTCTTCCCAAAGGTACTAGGAAAATTAGAGAACAAACATGGAATATATATTACTACTAGAAACGATAGCTCAGAAGGTTAAAGTAGGCTCCAAGGTTTGGATATAAGCCAAAATTTGGAGGGTGTTTTAGCAACGACAACATAAGGTTAATGATAAATGGAATTGATAGCTTCTTGTTGACGATGCTGGACCCTCCAACATTTAGGGGATCACCCCAGTATGAAGTCCCAACTAGACCTCACACCATTTGGTGTGGGAGTCCCATCCGATATGATGGATCGGTTGCCATTATCTTAAATATTTTCCTTAGCTCTTGCTTGTCAGCACAAGAGAGTGGTCTACTTTGTCTTCAAGCAGTGAGGTTCGCGTGCCTAGTGATTTCTAGTATTACTTGTGTCAATGGTTCTTTCACTGTAGAGGGAGAGGGTGGGAGTGACTCCTAAGTTAGATGGGAGGAAGCCCAAATTTTTTTAAGAACACACAACATAATATGACATGCACAACGTCCGGAAGAGAAGTCCTCACAGATGCGACATCCACAATACACAAGGAAAGATAACATGTACAATAGATAAAAGAGGATTCTGTGTGAGTGCAATGATCATTATAGAAAGTTTACATGAAATATTTTTCTAATGTTTGAGGAGGTAACTAACATGGGAAAGACATCATTAACAGCTCATACAACCCATTTTCATTAATATTTATGTATTACAAAAATGGAATGAGTTCAAGTGTTAAACGTGGGTTAAAGCAACATGCATTACAAGTGTTCAGGATTAGTCTTACAACAATTACAACACGTGTGGAAATGTGCTGGCTTGTTAGTAGGCTTCTTAATTAAGTGAAAGTGCTAAGACACATCTTTACACCATACATCTCTAACCTCATGGGTGGGGGATTGGAGTGACTACTTACTCCTCAAAGAAAAGATTAGAGACTCTCAAGGCTATATGGGAGGATCTGAGGTGAAAAAAGTCCTTTGCATGTACAAATGAGGGGGTATTTATAGCCAAGGGTGAAACTGATCCTTGTGTCTGTTCGACTTCCCCCATGACTATTTGACTTCCATGACCTTTTGACTTTACATGACTCTTCATATGACAAGTGGGTCTCTTGAAATTCCACGTTACATTACATTGATTGACAGTATGGTCCACAATAGAGATGTGGATGACATGATTCATGATAAGACTCGACATGACAATGTTGGTACATTCGTGTTGCTACTGGTGTGCATGTCGAGCTGCAGTGTTGCTTGATGATGGATGTCCTCATGGTGTGTCACAAATTCACCTCCACATGGAAAAGTGTGTGGAGTCTTCGAAGGTCATTGGGTTCACTTGTTGTTGCATTTGCACATTGCTCCTTGCTTGCCTATTGGCATGCTTGATATGTTCACTCGTTCATGAAATGTGCATGTTCATCCATCCATCCATCCATGAACACATATTGCATTTTCACTCATATGTCCCTTCATGTGTGAACACATTCTTGCATGCTCGTCTGTTTATGAGCACATGTATTTGCATGCATCGTTTGTTTGTTTCTCAGTGAACATGTCCTTCTGAATGTACTCCCTTTGTTCATCCCGTCTGTCATCGTGCCACATCTGTTTGTGTACTTGTATCTGCATTCATTCGTGATGAGACGACATCAAATCCATAAACCTCCTAGCTTTCCATGATGCATGATCATTCCGGATGCAGGTGACTGGTAGAGGAGACAAGGTTGTGAGTTGCGAGCTGGGATAGAGGCTATGGGCACTGGTGGGGAAAGCCATGCATAAGTCATTGGGTGATGGAGATGGGCAATCTAGATTGACAGTGACTGTCCACGGGGTCTTGCTCAACTATAGGAAAAAACTGCATAGTTTTTTATAGGAGAAGTCTAGGCTATGGGAAGGTTGGACAGACAAAATATGCACAATTTTTGGATAGAGGAGGAAGTGGGAGCTTGGCAGAAAAAACTATGCAATTTCTTGAGGGAACTGGTAGTCAGTTTCTGAGACATTGGCAGCAAAAACTGCATAGTTCCTGGAGCGAACTGGTAGTCAACTGCTAGGAGCTACTAGTAGGGAAAACTGCGTTGATGCTGGGAGACAAGCTTGTCAATCACCTCTACGTAGTTTCTAAGCAAAGCGGACTATTGGGAAGTAGATGGTTTGCTCATGAAAACTACACAATTTTCTAGTTGAGCAGTCGGTCGACTAACTGGTGGGTTGGCTAAAACAATCGCACAATTTTTTAGGGAGATAGGGACGGGCACTGGGTGTGTGTCTAGCCTATCTGTTCAATTTTCTCATTCAATAGAGTGGGTAAGGTATGAATCCTCTACACATTTTTTTAGGGGAGTCAGTCCTGGGGTGACTGCTAGGTAAAACTCTCCGATTGACCAACATGACGGTTGATTGATCTGCTTATGGGTAGTTGTTGGCTTAGTGGGTCCTGACCCAAGTTCAAAGTTAAGTTTTCCAAACAAATCCCTACACTACTAGCCCTTTTGGCATCAACTCATAGAGCGCGGACTGAAGTCTCACCCGAAGCAGTATGGGGGGATGCTGGAACCAATTTTCTGCACATAGAGATGAGTTTGATGTCGTTTTATGCCCTAAACCTTCCTTTGTGTAGATTGATAAGCCCTTAAGGATTATCGATGTAACTTCCTTTAAATAACCTTTAGATCATCGCGAAGGGCTATGACCGTCTTTCGCGGACCCTAAACATGTGAATCAACCACCTACATGCCTCTATAATTACTCCTTATTCCATATTTACCCATATTAGCTTAAGTTTTTGATAACTTTAACATGCAACAATATATTCTTTGTGTAAAGAGTTATTATTACTTGCATTCATATGACAATATAAATCATGTAAGATTGTGCATCAATAGAGTATTAATTCATAAACCCATCATTCATCATAATCTAATAGTGTATTCATTCATAATAGAAGGAAATAGATAAACACATGAGTTTCTGGAATAATCTCTTTATTAATACTTCAATTTTGCTTATAGACTCAAGACTTCCCTGTGAAGTCAGCTACAGGGGTCCGCGCACTTAGATGCGGACTCTACTCTAGGCCTCTGTGCACACAACTACAGGGCCTCTCTTCTACTCTAAGACCTCTTCGCTCTTTCACTTACTGGCCCATTACATTCATCTTCATCATCACTATTGTTGCTTTAGACTCCTTAAGACTCTCCTTTTTATACGATCCCATGGTTCGCGGACCATGGGTAGGTCTATACAAGCTGACACAACTTACATAAAAAGAAGGGTAAAACCCTTTATGACACTTTACTATCTACGTGCTCCATGACCACATCTTGCAGAGACTTTAAATTTTATAAAACAAAACTTGGGTTTGTTCCCAGAAACTTGGGCTTTTTCCCAAAAATTGACCCTAGGGGACCTTTTCCTAGCAAGCCCCCAACAAAAATATCGTGACTCACCCCCGAGTCACTCTGTTGGCACGGAGATCTTGCTCTAGAGACCTCCCAACTCTACTTGTGCTACTACTACCTCAGTCATGCTCTCTGTGGATGCCCGTTTGATCTGCTCCACCAGCTACTCTGTTAATAGTCTTGCAATGTCTTTCTTGATCTTTTGTTTCATTCTCTGTAGGCTTGCAAAATTCTCCTCAATGTTGGCAGAGATAACATAGGCCTCATCCAACTAAGGCCCCAATTTGGCCTAGGACTACCTCTTTCCTTTGCACTGCTTCCACTTGTTCGAGCAATGTTTTTCGCCTCATGCATCTTGGCTAATCATTGTGCTATAATGACGGTGCACGCAATCACTCTTGCTTCATCATACTGTTGCTGCAATTCACAAGCTTTTGTGTTTAACCTATGCAGGTTAGGATCTTCCTGCAGTGTTGTGACTACCTCCATGGACTGCTCAAAGAGCACGGTGCAATCCACTACTGTGGCATCCACTACTACAATGCCAACCTTTATAGCTGCTTCGCATTGTTCTCTAACCTTTGGTGGAGTTGAAGGCTGTGGCTTCAACTCTAACTCTATAATTTTCAGGTTCAATTCAAACTAAACCTTGGCCACTTCCATCTTAACCTCATGCACACCTGCAACCAACTTCCTAATCTTTGCCTCCAATGGCACTTCCTACGGGATGTGCAATTTAGGGATTGTTCTGCATGCCTATACCACCATGGCCATAGTGTGTTTGTTTTGCACCTAAAATTTCTTCCATGCTTCTAGTGTTGATATTTTCTCCATGAACATTTGTTTGGTGTTGACTTTGTACTCGTTGATCATGGTTAGCACACACTGTTCTTGGGCCTTAACTTATGCTAACACACCTACTTGCAGTGTGTGAAGGAATTCACTAGGGAACATGGCCAAGTTGAGGCCCACATTCTTTAAAGTGTTGACAATAGATTTGTTGTGATTGCCTCCACGCTTAAAGCTCCATCAGGCAATGTGACTGCCTGAAGATCCATTGAGCGAACCATCTCTGTTGCTTGAGTGGTCCCCACTACCAAAATGGTTGATACAATGTTGCTCTATCCTAAACCTGCTTTGATTATGGATGTCTAGATCTGCAGCTCATGCAGATCCTTTTATATGGTGCTCAGTGCCTGCTTCTACTACTACTCAAACTGCTGCAACAATTCTGTGGTAGTATCCTGAACACTATCTCTAATATCATCCAAGTCACCCTCAGTCAAGGTTATTAGATCTAGTGACAACTTAGTGGCTTTTGTCTTTTTTTTGCTATCCTTCATTTTCTTGCTTCCTATACCTCTTTACTCAGACGGGAGTTCTCTCCTAATGATCTCTGCTACACTGCTCTAACCACCCTTCTTCCCCCCATTTGGGGTGAAGGAGATTTTTGACTTCTTTCAGAGCCGTGCTCTTAATGCTCTACCTGTTCCTTTGTGGCGCACTTCGCTTCTACCTCGGCCTTCTCCTCAACCTCTTTATTTCTCTTTCCAGCCAACTACTGAACCTCCTGTCTGGACACTTCCTTTTTCTTTTTCTCCACAAACTTGCTAGTTCTGGTGGCCACATCAGATGTGGAATGCCACTCTATTGTCTAGCGCTTGATGACCTCTACAATAATGTCATCCGTAGCCAGGTAGGGTAAGTCAAACCATTTATGCTCGGGGTCCTTTCGTGCCCGAATGTAAACATGGTGGAAGTCTGCTTTGAACTCTGCTTACCCCGAGAGTTGCTCAAACATGATTGGTGACAACCACGGCTTTTGGTTGATGGCCATGCAAATGCTTGCCTCCATCAGTACCCAAAATATCTCTGTGACCCACACTGCATCTTTGGTGGCCGAAAGAGATGCAAACTTTTCCATTTTTGGTAAATCCTTCTCGACGGGAGGAAACTAATTGTCCTTCGATATCTCCCATGCAACGAGCACAATTGAGAGAAACAACCATGAATAGTGAAAGGTATTACTATCATCATATGCCCCTTTATAGTTCGAGAGGAACTCGCTACACAAGTAGCGTGTCGAGTTGAACTGTACACCCTCCATGCATTGAGCTACCAATGAAACCATTGGTGTCAGCACCTCTTCTAGGCGACACTTTCTCATCACCTTCCCAGCCAAAATTTGCATGGAAACCATCACCGTGGGGTCAGTAATGCTAGTAATCGAATACTCGCGTGGATTTTTGACAAGTTTAAACTTGTCCTTCATCTTGTCAGCAAGGTCGCACTCGCTCATTTTTTCACCAAATTCCTTGGCCATATTCATTCCTGAATGGGTTAATAATGTGATCTGATGGATCAACATATCGGTTATGGGGATTGATTCATTTAGCCACAAAGCACCCGTCATGTACCAGGCACAGAAACTTCTTAATGACGGTCAGGTTTATTGGAATGCAGTGGTAATGGGGCACCCATAATAAGTTCAAGAACCCTGACTTGTGCACCTCACGAATCCGTTCCACTGGCTCCAACGCAATGACACCAGAATCCTTGTAGAAAACCCTCATCATGAGGGTGTTGGTATCTAGGTGGGGGAACCGCTTGTGGTCTGCCAAATCCAAATATTCGAGTTTCAAATGCAAGATCTGCACCAAGCGTGAACCTTCAAAGGTTATATTCTTTGGTAGCAGGGGTGTGTTAAGAAGGAAATGTCCCTCATCTGGGTCCTCTAGGATCTTCACTTTTCCCTTGTGTGGAGGGATACACTACAACAACCTATAAATAGGGTCCACCCCTTCAACATCAATATATTTTGCACCCTCTGCTGCCTCTAGATCTACCACTTTCCCGTTCTCCTTCGTGCTCGACTTTTCTTTTTCTTTGAGCTTGTGTAGGTGCATGTTTCCTAGGTGACTGATACACTGGTGTTGAATTCTTTTGTTTATCCTTCTTCAACATGGGGACCTCTCTTGTCAGCGTAGGCTTCGCCCTAGGTGACCTCGATGCCATAGGCACTACTACTGTAACCTCCATACTCATCACTTCTGGAGCAACTGCCTCAGAGGCAATCACTCCTCCTATGCTTGCAGTTTCTATGGGACTCGGTCCTAACATGATATCACGAATAAGATTTCTGTCTGACTCAGGATACTGATCAAGCATGGGCCTTGCAAGAAATTCCTCAAAGAATTCATGGTTCATGTGCAACAGATAACACAACACAGAAATTCTCAAATGCAAAGTGTTTTTTGTTGGATAGCCACCTGTAATTTATAGGAAAATTCGAATTCAAATTCAACCATTCCCCCCAAAATCCATCCATAAATGTGAGATTGGTAGAATATTTCCAAACATTGCACTCTTAAATTCACCCTTAGATGCCTTAAATGCCTTCCCCCCACTCCTTTTAACCGTCTGCTAGTAGTCAAATCATGAACAGTGACAGTAACAATCACTTTCTATCTGCACGCTCTTTCTAGTACTATGACCTCCTCCTGTTTCACGCAGACCCCCTGTCGCATAGATCTACAACCTAGGAAATCTAGTTTATAGTCCCGCGCCTCCTTACAGCTGCCTGGAGCGCTAAAATTGTGCTGTCATCATGTAGTCATTGGGTTGAATACCGAGTGTATGGCTTCAATTGGCTTCTATTTACCTTTCCCGGAAATGTATCTCCATTCAATTTCACAAGCTAAACTAATCCACCAATGTTAATCTCTTTGATCACATATGGCCCCAGCCAGTGCATATGAAATTTTCCTAGAAACTTATAAAACTTACTGTCATATAATAAAACTAAGTCATTTACCTTGAAGGTGCACAGTTTGATGTGCTAATTGTGTCAATATTTTTCGCATTCCTTCTGGACGTACTGATGGAATCCAACTAAAAATCTATCTTCCTCGAGCTCTATCAGCTGTGCGAGCCACTCTTCTAAGGCTCCACAAGAGTGGCTCCACAGTCTCCCATCCTTGTGAATGCACTATGCATAGACTAGGCACGATATACTCCATAGGCATCACATCCTCTATGCCATAGACCAACCTAAACGGTGTCTGACCAGTAAGCTTATTACAGGTAGTTATATAAGCCCATAACACAGCTGGTACACGCATGTCCCAATCATTCCTCTGCGCATTGCAAACCTTTGTCAGCGCATTCTCCAATATATTATCAAATGCCTCAACCATCCCATTGGCCTGAGGATGATATGGCATACTCTTTTGATGATAAACTTGGAATTATTCTCTTAGCACGCTAATAGTTTCATTAAGGAAATGCTTACCGCGATCACTCATTAAAATATTCGGGAAACCAAACCTATTCAACACATATTCAAACAGAAATTTTGCTGCTATTACCCCTGTACAGTCCTTTATAGGATGTGTCTCTGCCCATCTGGTTAAATATCTGGTCACGGTGATGATATATCGCGCACCTATCTTCTTTCCTAGAGGCTGAATCAGTCCTACAAAATCAATTACCCATTTCTCAAATGGCTACAATGATACCTATGGATTCAAAGGAAGCTCATCCCTCCACGATGGCCTACTAGTTCTCTAACATGCATCGCACACCCTATAGTATGCTTTGGAATCCTTATGTAATGTTGGCTACCACAACCCAGTGTGTAAAATCTTCTGTGCTATCAATTTTTCTTCATAATGGCTTCCCGTAGCTCCTCCATGAGCTTCCGCAAGGATATTATTTTGTTCAAAATCAGGCACATAACATCACATTATTTCATCTAATCCCATCTTATACAAGCAGCCTGCAATCATATAAAAGTCGATCGCGTGTACCACTAATTCCTTCTTATGTTGACTAGTGTATCCTTTTTGAGCCATTCCTATATTCAGGAAGTGGATAATGTCAGCAAAATGATTGTTTGCTATGCGCACTACAAAGAATTGTGCGTTAGGCAATCCTTCCTCTAAATTGGTAGGATCCTCTCCTGTTTCAAAGTGCAATAGATGATTAGGCCCTGCATTCAATCACCCAGGCTTCACAATTACTTTAAAATCATATTCCTGAAATAATAGCAACCATATGCATATCCCCCCCCCCCCAACA